>FNXX01000190.1:0-26632 GCA_900108845.1 Iljinskaea planisiliqua
TGGGACTCATTTCAGTTCCAAATTCCTCTTTTTTGTCTATTCGATTTGGTTGATTAACGGTGTCTCCCAATGAATGAGAAACAAGGTATATATGCTTGTCATTCCTCATTTATAGTACCAGAATGCATATTTCTAGTGTACTCATTGTTATGACCATTTTTACTCTTTAAAATTGTGTTTTAAGCATTTTAGGACATCAAGTTCCTTTTCTGATCGTCATGGGACTCATTTCAGTTCCAAATTATTCTTTTTGGTCTATTGATTTTGTTGATTAACAGTGTCTCCCAATGAATGAGAAACAGGTATATATGCTTCTCATTCTCATTTAGCAGTCCCAAAATGCATATTTCTAGTTGTACTCATTGTTATGACCATTCTTCTCTTTAAAATTATGTTTTAAGCATTCGGGAGAACATGATGTTCTTTTCTGATCTTCAGGGACTCATTTCAGTTTCCGGATTCCAATTTTTTGGTCTATTCGATTTGGTTGATTAACAGTGTCTCACGATGATGAGAACAAGGTATATGTGCTTGTCATTCCTCATTTAGGAGTCCCAGAATGCATATTTCTAATGTTATTCGTTGTTTATACTATTTTACTCTTTAAATTCTGTTTTAAACATTTGAGGACATGAAGTTCCTTTTCTGATCTTCATAGGACTCATTTCAGTTCCATATTCCTCTTTTTGGCTCTTCAATTTGGTTGATTAATGGTGTCTCCCAATGAATGAGAAACAAGGTATATACGCTTCTCATTCCTTCATTTAGGAGTCACACAATGCATATTTCTAGTGGTACTCATTCTTATGAGCATTCACTCTTTAAAATTTTCTTTTAAGCATTCGGGACATGATGTTCCTTTTCTGATCTTCATTGGACTCATTTCAGTTCCAATTCCTCTTTTTGGTCTATTAGATTTGTGGATTAACGGTGTCTCACAATGAGTGAGGAACAAGGTAATATGCTTCTCATTCCTCATTTAGGATTCTCAAATGCATATTTCTAGTTGTATTCATTGTTACTACATTCTTACTCCTTAAAATTCTGTTTAAGCATTCAGGGACGAGTTCTTTTCTGATCTTCATGGGACTCATTTCAGTTCCAGATTCCACTTTTTGGTCTATTCGATTTGGTTGATTAACGGTGTGTCTCCCAATGAATGAGAAACAAGGTATATATGCTTCTCATTCCTCATTTAGGAGTCCCAGATGCATATTTCTAGTGTAGTCATTGTTATGACCATTCTTACTCTTTAAAATTATGTTTTAAGCATTTGAGGACATGAAGTTCCTTTTCTGATCTTCATGGGACTCATTTCAGTTCCAAATTCCTTTTTTGGTCTATTTGATTTGGTTGATTAACAGGTCTCTCCAACGAATGAGAAACAAGGTATATATGCTTCTCATTCCTCATTTAGCAGTCCCAAAATGCATATTTCTAGTACTCATTGTTATGACCATTCTTTCTCTTTAAAAATTATGTTTTAAGCATTCTGGGACATGAATGTTCCTTTTCTGATCTTCAGGACTCATTTCAGTTCCGAATTCCTTTTTGGTCTATTCGATTTGGTTGATTAACGGTGTCTCAATGAATGAGAACAAGGTATATATGCTTGTCATTCCTCATTTAGGAGTCCCAAATGCATATTTCTAGTGTTATCCTTGTTATACATTCTTACTCTTTAAAATTCTGTTTTAAGCATTCTAGGACATGAATGTTCCTTTTCTGATCTTCATGGACTCATTTCAGTTCCAAATTCTTCTTTTTGGTCTATTCGTTTTGGTTGATTAACGGTGTGTCTCCCAATGAATGAGAAACAAAGTATATATGCTTCTCATTCCTCATTTAGGAGTCCCAGAATGCATATTTCTAGTGTATTCATTGTTATGACCATTCTTACTCTTTAAAATTATGTTTAAGCATTTGAGGACATGAGTTCTTTTTCTGATTTCATGGGACTCATTTCAGTTCCAATTCCTTTTTGGTCTATTTGATTTGGTTGATTAAGGTGTTTCCCAATGAATGAGAAACAAGGTATATACGCTTCGCATTCCTCATTTAGGAGTCAAAATGCATATTTCTAGTGGTACTCTTTGTTATGAGCATTCTTACTATTTAAAATTTTTTTAAGCATTCGGGACATGATGTTCCTTTTCTGATCTTCATGGACTCATTTCAGTTCCAGATTCCTCTTTTTGTCTATTAGATTTTTGATTAACGGTGTCTCACAATGAGTAAGGAACAAGGTAAATATGCTTCTCATTCCTCATTTAGGATTTGCAGAATGCATATTTCTAGTTGTTCATTGTTACTACATTTTACTCCTTAAAATTTGTTTAAGCATTTAGGACATAGGTTTCTTTTCTGATCTTCATGGGACTCATTTCAGTTCCAGATTCCACTTTTTGGTCTATTGATTTGGTTGATTAACGGTGTTTCCCAATGAATGAGAAACAAGGTATATATGCTTCTCATTCTCATTTAGCAGTCCCAAATGCATATTTCTAGTTGTACTCATTGTTATGACCATTCTTACTCTTTAAAATTATTTCTAAGCATTCAGGACATGATGTTCCTTTTCTGATCTTCATGGACTCATTTCAGTTCCGGATTCGATTTTTGGTCTATTCGATTTGGTTGTTTTACTATGTCTCGCAATGAGTGAAGAACAAGGTATATATGCTTGTCATTCCTCATTTACTAGTACCAGAATGCATATTTCTAGTGGTACTCATTGTTATGACCATTTTTTACTCTTTAAAATTGTGTTTTAAGCATTTTAGGACATCAAGTTCCTTTTCTGATCGTCATGGGAGTCATTTCAGTTCAAATTATTCTTTTTGGTCTATTTGATTTTGTTGATTAACAGTGTCTCCAATGAATGAGAAACAAGGTATATATGCTTCTCATTCTTCATTTAGCAGTCCCAAAATGCATATTTCTAGTTGTACTCATTGTTATGACCATTCTTTCTCTTTAAAATTATGTTTTAAGCATTCGGGGATATGATGTTCGTTTTCTGATCTTCAGGCGACTCATTTAAGTTTCGGATTCCAATTTTTGGCCTATTCGATTTGGTTGATTAACAGTGTCTCACGATGAGTGAGGAACAAGGTATATGTGCTTGTCATTCCTCATTTAGGAGTCCCAGAATGCATATTTCTAATGTTATTCGTTGTTATTACTATTATTACTCTTTAAAGTTCTGTTTTAAACATTTGAGGACATGAAGTTCCTTTTCTGATCTTCATAGGACTCATTTCAGTTCCATATTCCTCTTTTTGGGCTCTTCAATTTGGTTGATTAATGGTGTCTCCCAATGAATGAGAAACAAGGTATATACGCTTCTCATTCTTTATTTAGGAGTCACACAATGCATATTTCTAGTGGTACTCATTCTTATGAGCATTCTAACTCTTTAAAATTTTCTTTTAAGCATTCGGGGACATGATGTTCCTTTTCTGATCTTCATTGGACTCATTTCAGTTCCATATTCCTCTTTTTGGTCTATTAGATTTTGTGGATTAACGGTGTCTCACAATGAGTGAGGAACAATGTAAATATGCTTCTCATTCCTCATTTAGGATTCTCAAAATGCATATTTCTAGTTGTATTCATTGTTACTACTATTCTTACTCCTTAAAATTCTGTTTAAGAATTCAGGGACCTGAGGTTTCTTTTCTGATCTTCATGGGACTCATTTCAGTTCCAGATTCCACTTTTTGGTCTATTCGATTTGGTTGATTAACGGTGTCTCCCAATGAATGAGAAACAAGGTATATATGCTTCTCATTCCTCATTTAGGAGTCCCAGAGTGCATATTTCTAGTGGTAGTCATTGTTATGACCATTCTTACTCTTTAAAATTATGTTTTAAGCATTTGAGGACATGAAGTTCCTTTTCTGATCTTCATGGGACTCATTTCAGTTCCAAATTCCTTTTTTTGGTCTATTTGATTTGGTTGATTGACAGCGTCTCCCAACGAATGAGAAACAAGGTATATATGCTTCTCATTCCTCATTTAGCAGTCCCAAAATGCATATTTCTAGTTGTACTCATTGTTATGACCATTCTTTCTCTTTAAAATTATGTTTTAAGCATTCTGGGGAGATGATGTTCGTTTTCTGATCTTTAGGGGACTCATTTCAGTTCCGAATTCCAATTTTTGGTCTATTCGATTTGGTTGATTAACGGTGTCTCACAATAAGTGAGGAACAAGGTATATATGCTTGTCATTCCTCATTTAGGAGTCCCATAATGCATATTTCTCGTGTTAGTCCTTGTTATTACTATTCTTACACTTTAAACTTCTGTTTTAAGCATCTGAGGACATGAAGTTCCTTTTCTGATCTTCATGGGACTCATTTCAGTTCCAAATTCTTCTTTTTGGTCTATTCGTTTTGGTTGATTAACGGTGTCTCCCAATGAATGAGAAACAAAGTATATATGCTTCTCATTTCTCATTTAGGAGTCCCAGAATGCATATTTCTAGTGGTAGTCATTGTTATGACCATTCTTACTCTTTAAAATTATGATTTAAGCATTTGAGGACATGAAGTTCTTTTTCTGATTTTCATGGGACTCATTTCAGTTCCAAATTCCTCTTTTTGGTCTATTTGATTTGGTTGATTAACGGTGTTTCCCAATGAATGAGAAACAAGGTATATACGCTTCGCATTCCTCATTTAGGAGTCAAACAATGCATATTTCTAGTGGTACTCATTCTTATGAGCATTCTTACTATTTAAAATTTTCCTTTAAGCATTCGGGGACATGATGTTCCTTTTCTGATCTTCATTGGACTCATTTCAGTTCCAGATTCCTCTTTTTGGTCTATTAGATTTTGTGGATTAACGGTGTCTCACAATGAGTAAGGAACAAGGTAAATATGCTTCTCATTCCTCATTTAGGATTTGCAAAATGCATATTTCTAGTTGTTTTCATTGTTACTACTGTTTTTACTCCTTAAAATTTTGTTTAAGCATTAAGGGACATGAGGTTTCTTTTCCGATCTTCATGGGACTCATTTCAGTTCCAGATTCCACTTTTTGGTCTATTGGATTTGGTTGATTAACGGTGTTTCCCAATGAAAGAGAAACAAGGTATATATGCTTCTCATTCTTCATTTAGCAGTCCCAAATTGCATGTTTCTAGTTGTACTCAGTGTTATAACCATTCTTACTCTTTAAAATTATTTTCTAAGCATTCAGGGACATGATGTTCCTTTTCTGATCTTTATGGTACGCATTTCAGTTCCGGATTCGAATTTTTGGTCTATTCGATTTGGTTGTTTTACTATGTCTCGCAATGAGTGAAGAACAAGGTATATATGCTTGTCATTCCTCATTTACTAGTACCAGAATGCATATTTCTAGTGGTACTCATTGTTATGACCATTTTTACTCTTTAAAATTGTGTTTTAAGCATTTTAGGACATCAAGTTCCTTTTCTGATCGTCATGGGAGTCATTTCAGTTCAAATTATTCTTTTTGGTCTATTTGATTTTGTTGATTAACAGTGTCTCCCAATGAATGAGAAACAAGGTATATATGCTTCTCATTCTTCATTTAGCAGTCCCAAAATGCATATTTCTAGTTGTACTCATTGTTATGACCATTCTTTCTCTTTAAAATTATGTTTTAAGCATTCGGGGATATGATGTTCGTTTTCTGATCTTCAGGCGACTCATTTAAGTTTCGGATTCCAATTTTTGGCCTATTCGATTTGGTTGATTAACAGTGTCTCACGATGAGTGAGGAACAAGGTATATGTGCTTGTCATTCCTCATTTAGGAGTCCCATAATGCATATTTCTAATGTTATTCGTTGTTATTACTATTATTACTCTTTAAAGTTCTGTTTTAAACATTTGAGGACATGAAGTTCCTTTTCTGATCTTCATAGGACTCATTTCAGTTCCATATTCCTCTTTTTGGGCTCTTCATTTTGGTTGATTAATGGTGTCTCCCAATGAATGAGAAACAAGGTATATACGCTTCTCATTCTTTATTTAGGAGTCACACAATGCATATTTCTAGTGGTACTCATTCTTATTAGCATTCTTACTCTTTAAAATTTTCTTTTAAGCATTCGGGGACATGATGTTCCTTTTCTGATCTTCATTGGACTCATTTCAGTTCCAGATTCCTCTTTTTGGTCTATTAGATTTTGTGGATTAATCGTGTCTCACAATGAGTGAGGAACAAGGTAAATATGCTTCTCATTGCTCATATAGGATTCCCAAAATGCATATTTCTAGTTGTATTCATTGTTACTACTATTCTTACTCCTTAAAATTCTGTTTAAGCATTCAGGGACATGATGTTTCTTTACTGATCTTCATGGGACTCATTTCAGTTCCAGATTCCACTTTTTGGTCTATCGGATTTGGTTGATTAACGGAGTTTCCCAATGAATGAGAACAAGGTATATATGCTTGTCATTCTTCATTTAGTAGTCCCAGAATGCATATTTCTAGTGGTACTCATTGTTATGACCATTCTTACTCATTAAAATTAAGTTTTAAGCATTTTAGGACATCAAGTTCCTTTTCTGATCTTCATGGGACTCATTTCAGTTCCAAATTCCTCTTTTTTGTCTATTCGATTTGGTTGATTAACGGTGTCTCCCAATGAATGAGAAACAATGTATATATGCTTCTCATTCCTCATTTAGCAGTCCCAAAATGAATATTTCTAGTTGTACTCATTGTTATGACCCTTCTAACTCTTTAAAATTGTGTTTTAAGCATTACGGGACATGAGGTTTCTTTTCCGATCTTCATGGGACTCATTTCAGTTCCAGATTCCACTTTTTGGTCTATTGGATTTGGTTGATTAACGGTGTTTCCCAATGAATGAGAAACAAGGTATATATGCTTCTCATTCTTCATTTAGCAGTCCCAAAATGCATATTTCTAGTTGTACTCATTGTTATGACCATTCTTACTCTTTAAAATTATGTTTTAAGCATTCGGGGACATGATGTTCGTTTTATGATCTTCAGGGGACTCATTTCAGTTCCGGATTCCAATTTTTGGTCTATTCGATTTGGTTGATTAACAGTGTCTCACAATGAGTGAGGAACAAGGTAAATATGCTTCTCATTCCTCATTTAGGATTTGCAAAATGCATATTTCTAGTTGTTTTCATTGTTACTACTGTTTTTACTCCTTAAAATTTTGTTTAAGCAGTAAGGGACATGAGGTTTCTTTTCCGATCTTCATGGGACTCATTTCAGTTCCAGATTCCACTTTTTGGTCTATTGGATTTGGTTGATTAACGGTGTTTCCCAGTGAAAGAGAAACAAGGTATATATGCTTCTCATTCTTCATTTAGCAGTCCCAAAATGCATGTTTCTAGTTGTACTCAGTGTTATAACCATTCTTACTCTTTAAAATTATTTTCTAAGCATTCAGGGACATGATGTTCCTTTTCTGATCTTTATGGTACGCATTTCAGTTCCGGATTCGAATTTTTGGTCTATTCGATTTGGTTGTTTTACTATGTCTCGCAATGAGTGAAGAACAAGGTATATATGCTTGTCATTCCTCATTTAGTAGTACCAGAATGCATATTTCTAGTGGTACTCATTGTTATGACCATTTTTACTCTTTAAAATTGTGTTTTAAGCATTTTAGGACATCAAGTTCCTTTTCTGATCGTCATGGGAGTCATTTCAGTTCAAATTATTCTTTTTGGTCTATTTGATTTTGTTGATTAACAGTGTCTCCCAATGAATGAGAAACAAGGTATATATGCTTCTCATTCTTCATTTAGCAGTCCCAAAATGCATATTTCTAGTTGTACTCATTGTTATGACCATTCTTTCTCTTTAAAATTATGTTTTAAGCATTCGGGGATATGATGTTCGTTTTCTGATCTTCAGGCGACTCATTTAAGTTTCGGATTCCAATTTTTGGCCTATTCGATTTGGTTGATTAACAGTGTCTCACGATGAGTGAGGAACAAGGTATATGTGCTTGTCATTCCTCATTTAGGAGTCCCAGAATGCATATTTCTAATGTTATTCGTTGTTATTACTATTATTACTCTTTAAAGTTCTGTTTTAAACATTTGAGGACATGAAGTTCCTTTTCTGATCTTCATAGGACTCATTTCAGTTCCATATTCCTCTTTTCGGGCTCTTCATTTTGGTTGATTAATGGTGTCTCCCAATGAATGAGAAACAAGGTATATACGCTTCTCATTCTTTATTTAGGAGTCACACAATGCATATTTCTAGTGGTACTCATTCTTATTTGCATTCCTACTCTTTAAAATTTTCTTTTAAGCATTCGGGGACATGATGTTCCTTTTCTGATCTTCATTGGACTCATTTCAGTTCCAGATTCCTCTTTTTGGTCTATTAGATTTTGTGGATTAATCGTGTCTCACAATGAGTGAGGAACAAGGTAAATATGCTTCTCATTGCTCATATAGGATTCCCAAAATGCATATTTCTAGTTGTATTCATTGTTACTACTATTCTTACTCCTTAAAATTCTGTTTAAGCATTCAGGAACATGATGTTTCTTTACTGATCTTCATGGGACTCATTTCAGTTCCAGATTCCACTTTTTGGTCTATCGGATTTGGTTGATTAACGGAATTTCCCAATGAATGAGAACAAGGTATATATGCTTGTCATTCTTCATTTAGTAGTCCCAGAATGCATATTTCTAGTGGTACTCATTGTTATGACCATTCTTACTCATTAAAATTAAGTTTTAAGCATTTTAGGACATCAAGTTCCTTTTCTGATCTTCATGGGACTCATTTCAGTTCCAAATTCCTCTTTTTTGTCTATTCGATTTGGTTGATTAACGGTGTCTCCCAATGAATGAGAAACAATGTATATATGCTTTTCATTCCTCATTTAGCAGTCCCAAAATGAATATTTCTAGTTGTACTCATTGTTATGACCCTTCTAACTCTTTAAAATTGTGTTTTAAGCATTACAGGACAAGAGGTTTCTTTTCCGATCTTCATGGGACTCATTTCAGTTCCAGATTCCACTTTTTGGTCTATTGGATTTGGTTGATTAACGGTGTTTCCCAATGAATGAGAAACAAGGTATATATGCTTCTCATTCTTCATTTAGCAGTCCCAAAATGCATATTTCTAGTTGTACTCAGTGTTATAACCATTCTTACTCTTTAAAATTATTTTCTAAGCATTCAGGGACATGATGTTCCTTTTCTGATCTTTATGGTACGCATTTCAGTTTCGGATTCCAATTTTTGGTCTATTCGATTTGGTTGTTTTACTATGTCTCGCAATGAGTGAAGAACAAGGTATATATGCTTGACATCCCTCATTTAGTAGTACCAGAATGCATATTTCTAGTGGTACTCATTGTTATGACCATTTTTACTCTTTAAAATTGTGTTTTAAGCATTTTAGGACATCAAGTTCCTTTTCTGATTGTCATGGGACTCATTTCAGTTCCAAATTCCTCTTTTTTGTCTATTCGATTTGGTTGTTTAACGGTGTCTCCCAATGAATGAGAAACAATGTATATATGCTTCTCATTCCTCATTTAGCAGTCCCAAAATGCAAATTTCTAGTTGTACTCATTGTTATGACCCTTCTTACTCTTTAAAATTGTGTTTTAAGCATTAAGGGACATGAGGTTTCTTTTCCGATCTTTATGGGACTCATTTCAGTTCCAGATTCCACTTTTTGGTCTATTGGATTTGGTTGATTAACGGTGTTTCCCAATGAATGAGAAACAAGGTATATATGCTTCTCATTCTTCATTTAGCAGTCCCAAAATGCATGTTTCTAGTTGTATTCAGTATTATAACCATTCTTACTCTTTAAAATTATTTTCTAAGCATTCAGGGACATGATGTTCCTTTTCTGATCTTTATGGTACGCATTTCAGTTTCGGATTCCAGTTTTTGGTCTATTCGATTTGGTTGTTTTACTATGTCTCGCAATGAGTGAAGAACAAGGTATATATGCTTGTCATTCCTCTTTTAGTAGTACCAGAATGCATATTTCTTGTGGTACTCATTGTTATGACCATTTTTACTCTTTAAAATTGTGTTTTAAGCATTTTAGGACATCAAGTTCCTTTTCTGATCGTCATGGGACTCATTTCAGTTCCAAATTCCTCTTTTTTGTCTATTCGATTTGGTTGTTTAACGGTGTCTCCCAATGAATGAGAAACAATGTATATATACTTCACATTCCTCATTTTGCAGTCCCAAAATGCATATTTCTAGTTGTACTCATTGTTATGACCATTCTTACTCTTTAAAATTATGTTTTAAGCATTCGGGGACATGATGTTCGTTTTATGATCTTCAGGGGACTCATTTCAGTTCCGGATTCCAATTTTTGGTCTATTCGATTTGGTTGATTAACAGTGTCTCACAATGAGTGATGAACAAGGTATATATGCTTGTCATTCTTCATTTAGTAGTCCCAGAATGCATATTTCTAGTGGTACTCATTGTTATGACCATTCTTACTCATTAAAATTAAGTTTTAAGCATTTTAGGACATCAAGTTCCTTTTCTGATCTTCATGGGACTCATTTCAGTTCCAAATTCCTCTTTTTTGTCTATTCGATTTGGTTGATTAATGGTGTCTCCCAATGAATGAGAAACAATATATATATGCTTCTCATTCCTCATTTAGCAGTCCCAAAATGAATATTTCTAGTTGTACTCATTGTTATGACCCTTCTTACTCTTTAAAATTGTGGTTTAAGCATTAAGGGGCATGAGGTTTCTTTTCCGATCTTCATGGGACTCATTTCAGTTCCAGATTCCACTTTTTGGTCTATTGGATTTGGTTGATTAACGGTGTTTCCCAATGAATGAGAAACAAGGTATATATGCTTCTCATTCTTCATTTAGCAGTCCCAAAATGCATGTTTCTAGTTGTACTCAGTGTTATAACCATTCTTACTCTTTAAAATTATTTTCTAAGCATTCAGGGACATGATGTTCCTTTTCTGATCTTTATGGTACGCATTTCAGTTTCGGATTCCAATTTTTGGTCTATTCGATTTGGTTGTTTTACTATGTCTCGCAATGAGTGAAGAACAAGGTATATATGCTTGTCATTCCTCATTTAGTAGTACCAGAATGCATATTTGTAGTGGTACTCATTGTTATGACCATTTTTACTATTTAAAATTGTGTTTTAAGCATTTTAGGACATCAAGTTCCTTTTCTGATCGTCATGGGACTCATTTCAGTTCCAAATTCCTCTTTTTTGTCTATTCGATTTGGATGTTTAACGGTGTCTCCCAATGAATGAGAAACAATGTATATATGCTTCTCATTCCTCATATAGCAGTCCCAAAATGCATATTTCTAGTTGTACTCATTGTTATGACCATTCTTACTCTTTAAAATTATGTTTTAAGCATTCGGGGACATGATGTTCGTTTTATGATCTTCAGGGGACTCATTTCAGTTCCGGATTCCAATTTTTGGTCTATTCGATTTGGTTGATTAACAGTGTCTCACAATGAGTGACGAACAAGGTATATATGCTTGTCATTCCTCATTTAGAAGTCCCAGAATGCATATTGCTAATGTTATTTGTTGTTATTCTATTCTTACTCTTTAAACTTCTCTTTTAAACATTTGAGGACATGAAGTTCCTTTTCTGATCTTCATAGGACTCATTTCAGTTCCATATTCCTCTTTTTGGGTTATTCAATTTAGTTGATTAATGGTGTCTCCCAATGAATGAGAAACAAGGTATATACGCTTCTCATTCCTCATTTAGGAGTCACACAATGCATATTTCTAGTGGTACTCATTCTTATGAGCATTCTTACTCTGTAAAATTTTCTTTTAAGCATTCGGGGACATGATGTTCCTTCTCTGATCTTCATTGGACTCATTTCAGTTCTAGATTCCTCTTTTTGGTCTATTAGATTTTGTGGATTAACGGTGTCTCACAATGAGTGAGCAACAATGTAAATATGCTTCTCATTCCTCATTTAGGATTCTCAAAATGCATATTTCTAGTTGTATTCATTGTGACTACTATTCTTACTCCTTAAAATTCTGTTTAAGAATTCAGGGACATGAGGTTTCTTTTCTGATCTTCATGGGACTCATTTCAGTTACAAATTCTTCTTTTTGGTTTATTCGTTTTGGTTGATTAACGGTGTCTCCCAATGAATGAGAAACAAGGTATATATGCTTCTCATTCCTCATTTAGGAGTCTCCGAATGCATATTTCTAGTGGTAGTCATTGTTATGACCATTCTTACTCTTTAAAATTTTGTTTTAAGCATTCGGGGACATGATGTTCGTTTTCTGATCTTCAGGGGACTCATTTCAGTTCCGGTTTCCAATTTTTGGTCTATTCAATAAGGTTGATTAACGGTGTCTCACAATGAGTGAGGAACAAGGTATATATGCTTGTCATTCCTCATTTAGGAGTCCCAGAATGCATATTTCTAGTGTTAGTCCCCGTTATTACTATTTTTACACATTTAACTTCTGTTTTAAGCATTTGAGGACATGAAGTTCCTTTTCTGATCTTCATGGGACTCATTTCAGTTCCAAATTCTTCTTTTTGGTCTATTCGGTTTGGTTGATTAACAGTGTCTCCCAATGAATGAGAAACAAGGTATATATGCTTCTCATTCCTCATTTAGGAGTCCCAGAATGCATATTTCTAGTGGTAGTCATTGTTATGACCATTCTTACTCTTTAAAATTATGTTTTAAGCATTTGAGGACATGAAGTTCCTTTTCTGATCTTCATAGGACTCATTTCAGTTCCAAATTCCTGTTTTTGGTCTATTTGATTTGGTTGATTAACGGTGTCTCCCAATGAATGAGAAACAAGGTATATATGCTTGTCATTCCTCATTTAGCAGTCCCAAAATGCATATTTCTAGTTGTACTCATTGTTATGACCATTCTTTCTCTTTAAAATTATGTTTTAAGCATTCTGGGGACATGATGTTCGTTTTCTGATCTTCAGGGGACTCATTTCAGTTCCAAATTCTTCTTTTTGGTCTATTCGATTTGGTTGATTAACGGTGTCTCCCAATGAATGAGAAACAAGGTATATATGCTTCTCATTCCTCATTTAGGAGTCCCAGAGTGCATATTTCTAGTGGTAGTCATTGTTATGACCATTCTTACTCTTTAAAATTATGTTTTAAGCATTTGAGGACATGAAGTTCCTTTTCTGATCTTCATGGGACTCATTTCAGTTCCAAATTCCTTTTTTTGGTCTATTTGATTTGGTTGATTGACAGTGTCTCCCAACGAATGAGAAACAAGGTATATATGCTTCTCATTCCTCATTTAGCAGTCCCAAAATGCATATTTCTAGTTGTACTCATTGTTATGACCATTCTTTCTCTTTAAAATTATGTTTTAAGCATTCTGGGGACATGATGTTCGTTTTCCGATCTTCAGGGGACTCATTTCAGTTCCGAATTCCAATTTTTGGTCTATTCGATTTGGTTGATTAACGTTGTCTCAGAATAAGTGAGGAACAAGGTATATATGCTTGTCATTCCTCATTTAGGAGTCCCATAATGCATATTTCTCGTGTTAGTCCTTGTTATTACTATTCTTACACTTTAAACTTCTGTTTTAAGCATCTGAGGACATGAAGTTCCTTTTCTGATCTTCATGGGACTCATTTCAGTTCCAAATTCTTCTTTTTGGTCTATTCGTTTTGGTTGATTAACGGTGTCTCCCAATGAATGAGAAATAAGGTATATATGCTTGTCATTCTTCATTTAGTAGTCCCAGAATGCATATTTCTAGTGGTAGTCATTGTTATGACCATTCTTACTCTTTAAAATTATGATTTAAGCATTTGAGGACAGGAAGTTCCTTTTCTGATTTTCATGGGACTCATTTCAGTTCCAAATTCCTCTTTTTGGTCTATTTGATTTGGTTGATTAACGGTGTCTCCCAATGAATGAGAAACAAGGTATATACGCTTCGCATTCCTCATTTAGGAGTCAAACAATGCATATTTCTAGTGGTACTCATTCATATGATCATTCTTACTCTTTAAAATTTTCCTTTAAGCATTCGGGGACATGATGTTCCTTTTCTGATCTTCATTGGACTCATTTCAGTTCCAGATTCCTCTTTTTGGTCTATTAGATTTTGTGGATTAACGGTGTCTCACAATGAGTGAGGAACAAGGTAAATATGCTTCTCATTCCTCATTTAGGATTCCCAAAATGCATATTTCTAGTTGTTTTCATTGTTACTACTGTTTTTACTCCTTAAAATTTTGTTTAAGCATTAAGGGACATGAGGTTTCTTTTCCGATCTTCATGGGACTCATTTCAGTTCCAGATTCCACTTTTTGGTCTATTGGATTTGGTTGATTAACGGTGTTTCCCAATGAAAGAGAAACAAGGTATATATGCTTCTCATTCTTCATTTAGCAGTCCCAAAATGCATGTTTCTAGTTGTACTCAGTGTTATAACCATTCTTACTCTTTAAAATTATTTTCTAAGCATTCAGGGACATGATGTTCCTTTTCTGATCTTTATGGTACGCATTTCAGTTCCGGATTCCAATTTTTGGTCTATTCGATTTGGTTGTTTTACTATGTCTCGCAATGAGTGAAGAACAAGGTATATATGCTTGTCATTCCTCATTTAGTAGTACCAGAATGCATATTTCTAGTGGTACTCATTGTTATGACCATTTTTACTCTTTAAAATTGTGTTTTAAGCATTTTAGGACATCAAGTTCCTTTTCTGATCGTCATGGGAGTCATTTCAGTTCAAATTATTCTTTTTGGTCTATTTGATTTTGTTGATTAACGGTGTCTCCCAATGAATGAGAAACAAGGTATATATGCTTCTCATTCTTCATTTAGCAGTCCCAAAATGCATATTTCTAGTTGTACTCATTGTTATGACCATTCTTTCTCTTTAAAATTATGTTTTAACCATTCGGGGATATGATGTTCGTTTTCTGATCTTCAGGCGACTCATTTAAGTTTCGGATTCCAATTTTTGGCCTATTCGATTTGGTTGATTAACAGTGTCTCACGATGAGTGAGGAACAAGGTATATGTGCTTGTCATTCCTCATTTAGGAGTCCCAGAATGCATATTTCTAATGTTATTCGTTGTTATTACTATTCTTACTCTTTAAAGTTCTGTTTTAAACATTTGAGGACATGAAGTTCCTTTTCTGATCTTCATAGGACTCATTTCAGTTTCATATTCCTCTTTTTGGGCTCTTCATTTTGGTTGATTAATGGTGTCTCCCAATGAATGAGAAACAAGGTATATACGCTTCTCATTCTTTATTTAGGAGTCACACAATGCATATTTCTAGTGGTACTCATTCTTATTAGCATTCTTACTCTTTAAAATTTTCTTTTAAGCATTCGGGGACATGATGTTCCTTTTCTGATCTTCATTGGACTCATTTCAGTTCCAGATTCCTCTTTTTGGTCTATTAGATTTTGTGGATTAATCGTGTCTCACAATGAGTGAGGAACAAGGTAAATATGCTTCTCATTGCTCATATAGGATTCCCAAAATGCATATTTCTAGTTGTATTCATTGTTACTACTATTCTTACTCCTTAAAATTCTGTTTAAGCATTCAGGGACATGATGTTTCTTTACTGATCTTCATGGGACTCATTTCAGTTCCAGATTCTACTTTTTGGTCTATCAGATTTGGTTGATTAACGGAGTTTCCCAATGAATGAGAACAAGGTATATATGCTTGTCATTCTTCATTTAGTAGTCCCAGAATGCATATTCCTAGTGGTACTCATTGTTATGACCATTCTTACTCTTTAAAATTATGTTTTAAGCATTTTAGGACATCAAGTTCCTTTTCCAATCTTCATGGGACTCATTTCACTTCCTAATTCCTCTTTTTTTTGTCTATTCGATTTGGTTGATTAACGGTGTCTCACAATGAGTGAGGAACAAGGTATATATGCTTGTCATTCATCATTTAGGAGTCCCATAATGCATATTTATAGTGTTAGTCCTTGTTATTACTATTCTTACAGTCTAAACTTCTGTTTTAAGCATTTGAGGACATGAAGTTCCTTTTCTGATCTTCATCGGACTCTTTTCAGTTCCAAATTCTTCTTTTTGGTCTATTCGATTTGGTTGATTAACGGTGTCTCCCAATGAATGAGAAACAAGGTATATATGCTTCCCATTTCTCATTTAGGAGTCCCAGAATGCATATTTCTAGTGGTAGTCATTGTTATGACCATTCTTACTCTTTAAAATTATGTTTTAAGCATTTGAAGACATGAAGTTCCTTTTCTGATCTTCATGGGACTCATTTCAGTTCCAAATTCCTTTTTTTGGTCTATTTGATTTGGTTGATTGACAGTGTCTCCCAACGAATGAGAAACAAGGTATATATGCTTCTCATTCCTCATTTAGCAGTCCCAAAATGCATATTTCTAGTTGTACTCAGTGTTATAACCATTCTTACTCTTTAAAATTATTTTCTAAGCATTCAGGGACATGATGTTCCTTTTCTGATCTTTATGGTACGCATTTCAGTTTCGGATTCCAATTTTTGGTCTATTCGATTTGGTTGTTTTACTATGTCTCGCAATGAGTGAAGAACAAGGTATATATGCTTGTCATTCCTCATTTAGTAGTACCAGAATGCATATTTCTAGTGGTACTCATTGTTATGACCATTTTTACTCTTTAAAATTCTGTTTTAAGCATTTTAGGACATCAAGTTCCTTTTCTGATCGTCATGGGACTCATTTCAGTTCCAAATTCCTCTTTTTTGTCTATTCGATTTGGTTGTTTAACGGTGTCTCCCAATGAATGAGAAACAATGTATATATGCTTCTCATTCCTCATATAGCAGTCCCAAAATGCATATTTCTAATTGTACTCATTGTTATGACCATTCTTACTCTTTAAAATTATGTTTTAAGCATTCTGGGACATGATGTTCGTTTTATGATCTTCAGGGGACTCATTTCAGTTCCGGATTCCAATTTTTGGTCTATTCGATTTGGTTGATTAACAGTGTCTCACAATGAGTGAAGAACAAGGTATATATGCTTGTCATTCCTCATTTAGAAGTCCCAGAATGCATATTTCTTATGTTATTTGTTGTTATTACCATTCTTACTCTTTAAAGTTCTGTTTTAAACATTTGAGGACATGAAGTTTCTTTTCTGATCTTCATAGGAATCATTTCAGTTCCATATTCCTCTTTTTGGGCTATTCAATTTGGTTGATTAATGGTGTCTCCCAATGAATGAGAAACAAGATATATACGCTTCTCATTCCTTATTTAGGAGTCACACAATGCATATTTCTAGTGGTACTCATTCTTATGAGCATTCTTACTCTTTAAAATTTTCTTTTAAGCATTCGGGGACATGATGTTCCTTTTCTGATCTTCATTGGACTCATTTCAGTTCCAGATTCCTCTTTTTGGTCTATTAGATTTTGTGGATTAACGGTGTCTCACAATGAGTGAGGAACAATGTAAATATGCTTCTCATTCCTCATTTAGGATTCTCAAAATGCATATTTCTAATTGTATTCATTGTGACTACTATTCTTACTCCTTAAAATTCTGTTTAAGAATTCAGGGACATGAGGTTTCTTTTCTGATCTTCATGGGACTCATTTCAGTTCCAGATTCCACTTTTTGGTCTATTGGATTTGGTTGATTAACGGTGTTTCCCAGTGAATGAGAAACAAGGTATATATGCTTTTCATTCCTCATTTAGTAGTCCCAGAATGCATATTCCTAGTGGTACTCATTGTTATGACCATTCTTACTCTTTAAAATTATGTTTTAAGCATTTTAGGACATCAAGTTCCTTTTCCAATCTTCATGGGACTCATTTCACTTCCTAATTCCTCTTTTTTTTGTCTATTCGATTTGGTTGATTAACGGTGTCTCACAATGAGTGAGGAACAAGGTATATATGCTTGTCATTCATCATTTAGGAGTCCCATAATGCATATTTATAGTGTTAGTCCTTGTTATTACTATTCTTACACTCTAAACTTCTGTTTTAAGCATTTGAGGACATGAAGTTCCTTTTCTGATCTTCATCGGACTCTTTTCAGTTCCAAATTCTTCTTTTTGGTCTATTCGATTTGGTTGATTAACGGTGTCTCCCAATGAATGAGAAACAAGGTATATATGCTTCCCATTTCTCATTTAGGAGTCCCAGAATGCATATTTCTAGTGGTAGTCATTGTTATGACCATTCTTACTCTTTAAAATTATGTTTTAAGCATTTGAAGACATGAAGTTCCTTTTCTGATCTTCATGGGACTCATTTCAGTTCCAAATTCCTTTTTTTGGTCTATTTGATTTGGTTGATTGACAGTGTCTCCCAACGAATGAGAAACAAGGTATATATGCTTCTCATTCCTCATTTAGCAGTCCCAAAATGGATATTTCTAGTTGTACTCATTGTTATGACCATTCTTTCTCTTTAAAATTATGTTTTAAGCATTCTGGGGACATGATGTTCGTTTTCTGATCTTCAGGGGACTCATTTCTGTTCCGAATTCGAATTTTTGGTCTGTTCGATTTGGTTGATTAACGGTGTCTCACAATAAGTGAGGAACAAGGTATATATGCTTGTCATTCCTCATTTAGGAGTCCCAGAATGCATATTGCTCGTGTTAGTCCTTGTTATTACTATTCTTACATTTTAAACTTCTGTTTTAAGCATTTGAGGACATGAAGTTCCTTTTCTGATCTTCATGGGACTCATTTCAGTTACAAATTCTTCTTTTTGGTTTATTCGTTTTGGTTGATTAACGGTGTCTCCCAATGAATGAGAAACAAGGTATATATGCTTCTCATTCCTCATTTAGGAGTCTCCGAATGCATATTTCTAGTGGTAGTCATTGTTATGACCATTCTTACTCTTTAAAATTTTGTTTTAAGCATTCGGGGACATGATGTTCGTTTTCTGATCTTCAGGGGACTCATTTCAGTTCCGGTTTCCAATTTTTGGTCTATTCAATAAGGTTGATTAACGGTGTCTCACAATGAGTGAGGAACAAGGTATATATGCTTGTCATTCCTCATTTAGGAGTCCCAGAATGCATATTTCTAGTGTTAGTCCCCGTTATTACTATTTTTACACATTTAACTTCTGTTTTAAGCATTTGAGGACATGAAGTTCCTTTTCTGATCTTCATGGGACTCATTTCAGTTCCAAATTCTTCTTTTTGGTCTATTCGGTTTGGTTGATTAACAGTGTCTCCCAATGAATGAGAAACAAGGTATATATGCTTCTCATTCCTCATTTAGGAGTCCCAGAATGCATATTTCTAGTGGTAGTCATTGTTATGACCATTCTTACTCTTTAAAATTATGTTTTAAGCATTTGA
This sequence comes from Iljinskaea planisiliqua, assembly GCA_900108845.1. NCBI lineage: Eukaryota > Viridiplantae > Streptophyta > Magnoliopsida > Brassicales > Brassicaceae > Iljinskaea > Iljinskaea planisiliqua. The sequence continues at coordinate 19,348 of FNXX01000190.1, forward strand.
GGACATGAAGTTCCTTTTCTGATCTTCATAGGACTCATTTCAGTTCCAAATTCCTGTTTTTGGTCTATTTGATTTGGTTGATTAACGGTGTCTCCCAATGAATGAGAAACAAGGTATATATGCTTGTCATTCCTCATTTAGCAGTCCCAAAATGCATATTTCTAGTTGTACTCATTGTTATGACCATTCTTTCTCTTTAAAATTATGTTTTAAGCATTCTGGGGACATGATGTTCGTTTTCTGATTTTCAGGGGACTCATTTCAGTTCCAGATTCCAATTTTTGGCCTATTCGATTTGGTTGATTAACGGTGTCTCACGATGAGTGAGGAACAAAGTATATGTGCTTGTCATTCCTCATTTAGGAGTCCCAGAATGCATGTTTCTTATGTTATTTATTGTTATTACCATTCTTACTCTTTAAAGTTCTATTTTAAACATTTGAGGACATGAAGTTCCTTTTCTGATCTTCATAGGACACATTTCAGTTCCATATTCCTCTTTTTGGGCTATTCAATTTGTTTGATTAATGGTGTCTCCCAATGAATGAGAAACAAGGTATATACGCTTCTCATTCCTCATTTAGGAGTCACACAATGCATATTTCTAGTGGTACTCATTCTTATGAGCATTCTTACTTTGTAAAATTTTCTTTTAAGCATTCGGGGACATGATGTTCCTTCTCTGATCTTCATTGGACTCATTTCAGTTCCAGATTCCTCTTTTTGGTCTATTAGATTTTGTGGATTAACGGTGTCTCACAATGAGTGAGCAACAATGTAAATATGCTTCTCATTCCTCATTTAGGATTCTCAAAATGCATATTTCTAGTTGTATTCATTGTTACTACTATTCTTACTCCTTAAAATTCTGTTTAAGAATTCAGGGACATGAGGTTTCTTTTCTGATCTTCATGGGACTCATTTCAGTTCCAGCTTCCACTTTTTGGTCTATTGGATTTGGTTGATTAACGGTGTTTCCCAGTGAATGAGAAACAAGGTATATATGCTTTTCATTCCTCATTTAGGAGTCCCAGAGTGCATATTTCTAGTGGTAGTCATTGTTATGACCATTCTTACTCTTTAAAATTATGTTTTAAGCATTTGAGGACATGAAGTTCCTTTTCTGATCTTCATAGGACTCATTTCAGTTCCAAATTCCTGTTTTTGGTCTATTTGATTTGGTTGATTAACGGTGTCTCCCAATGAATGAGAAACAAGGTATATATGCTTGTCATTCCTCATTTAGCAGTCCCAAAATGCATATTTCTAGTTGTACTCATTGTTATGACCATTCTTTCTCTTTAAAATTATGTTTTAAGCATTCTGGGGACATGATGTTCGTTTTCTGATCTTCAGGGGACTCATTTCAGTTCCAGATTCCAATTTTTGGCCTATTCGATTTGGTTGATTAACGGTGTCTCACGATGAGTGAGGAACAAAGTATATGTGCTTGTCATTCCTCATTTAGGAGTCCCACAATGCATGTTTCTTATGTTATTTGTTGTTATTACCATTCTTACTCTTTAAAGTTCTGTTTTAAACATTTGAGGACATGAATTTCCTTTTCTGATCTTCATAGGACTCATTTCAGTTCCATATTCCTCTTTTTGGGCTATTCAATTTGTTTGATTAATGGTGTCTCCCAATGAATGAGAAACAAGGTATATACGCTTCTCATTCGTCATTTAGGAGTCACACAATGCATATTTCTAGTGGTAGTCATTGTTATGACCATTCTAACTCTTTAAAATTTTCTTTTAAGCATTCGGGGACATGATGTTCCTTTTCTGATCTTCATTGGACTCATTTCAGTTCCAGATTCCTCTTTTTGGTCTATTAGATTTTGTGGATTAACGGTGTCTCACAATGAGTGAGCAACAATGTAAATATGCTTCTCATTCCTCATTTAGGATTCTCAAAATGCATATTTCTAGTTGTATTCATTGTTACTACTATTCTTACTCCTTAAAATTCTGTTGAAGAATTCAGGGACATGAGGTTTCTTTTCTGATCTTCATGGGACTCATTTCAGTTCCAGATTCCACTTTTTGGTCTATTGGATTTGGTTGATTAACGGTGTTTCTCAGTGAATGAGAAACAAGGTATATATGCTTTTCATTCCTCATTTAGTAGTCCCAGAATGCATATTTCTAGTGGTACTCATTGTTATGACCATTCTTACTCTTTAAAATTATGTTTTAAGCACTTTAGGACATCAAGTTCCTTTTCTAATCTTCATGGGAGTCATTTCAGTTCCTATTTCCTCTTTTTTGTCTATTCGATTTGGTTGATTAACGGTGTCTCACAATGAGTGAGGAACAAGGTATATATGCTTGTCATTCATCGTTTAGGCGTCCCAGAATGCATATTTCTAGTGTTAGTCCTTGTTATTACTATTCTTACACTTTAAACTTCTGTTTTAAGCATCTGAGGACATGAAGTTCCTTTTCTGATCTTCATGGGACTCATTTCAGTTCCAAATTCTTCTTTTTGGTCTATTCGTTTTGGTTGATTAACGGTGTCTCCCAATGAATGAGAAATAAGGTATATATGCTTCTCATTTCTCATTTAGGAGTCCCAGAATGCATATTTCTAGTGGTAGTCATTGTTATGACCATTCTTACTCTTTAAAATTATGATTTAAGGATTTGAGGACAGGAAGTTCCTTTTCTGATCTTCATGGGACTCATTTCAGTTCCAAATTCCTTTTTTGGTCTATTTGATTTGGTTTATTGACAGTGTCTCCCAACGAATGAGAAACAAGGTATATATGCTTCTCATTCCTCATTTAGCAGTCCCAAAATGCATATTTCTAGTTGTACTCATTGTTATGACCATTCTTTCTCTTTAAAATTATGTTTTAAGCATTCTGGGGACATGATGTTCGTTTTCTGATCTTCAGGGGACTCATTTCAGTTCCGAATTCCAATTTTTGGTCTATTCGATTTGGTTGATTAACGGTGTCTCACAATAAGTGAGGAACAAGGTATATATGCTTGTCATTCCTCATTTAGGAGTCCTAGAATGCATATTTCTCGTGTTAGTCCTTGTTATTACTATTCTTACACTTTAAACTTCTGTTTTAAGCATTTGAGGACATGAAGTTTCTTTTCTGATCTTCATGGGACTCATTTCAGTTCCAAATTCTTCTTTTTGGTCTATTCGTTTTGGTCGATTAACGGTGTCTCCCAATGAATGAGAAACAAGGTATATATGCTTCTCTTTCCTCATTTAGGAGTCCCAGAATGCATATTTCTCGTGTTAGTCCTTGTTATTACTATTCTTACTCTTTAAAATTATGATTTAAGCATTTGAGGACATGAAGTTCCTTTTCTGATTTTCATGGGACTCATTTCAGTTCTAAATTCCTCTTTTTGGTCTATTTGATTTGGTTGATTAACGGTGTCTCCCAATGAATGAGAAACAAGGTATATACGCTTCGCATTCCTCATTTAGGAGTCAAACATTGCATATTTCTAGTGGTACTCATTCTTATGAGCATTCTTACTCATTAAAATTTTCCTTTAAGCATTCGGGGACATGATGTTCCTTTTCTGATCTTCATTGGACTCATTTCAGTTCCAGATTCCTCTTTTTGGTCTATTAGATTTTGTGGATTAACGGTGTCTCACAATGTGTGAGGAACAAGGTAAATATGCTTCTCATTCCTCATTTAGGATTCCCAAAATGCATATTTCTAGTTGTATTCATTGTTACTACTATTTTTACTCCTTAAAATTTTGTTTAAGCATTAAGGGACATGAGGTTTCTTTTCCGATCTTCATGGGACTCATTTCAGTTCCAGATTCCACTTTTTGGTCTATTGGATTTGGTTGATTAACGGTGTTTCCCAATGAATGAGAAACAAGGTATATATGCTTCTCATTCTTCATTTAGCAGTCCCAAAATGCATGTTTCTAGTTGTACTCAGTGTTATAACTATTCTTACTCTTTAAAATTATTTTCTAAGCATTCAGGGACATGATGTTCCTTTTCTGATCTTTATGGTACGCATTTCAGTTCCGGATTCCAAATTTTGGTCTATTCGATTTGGTTGTTTGACTATGTCTTGCAATGAGTGAAGAACAAGGTATATATGCTTGTCATTCCTCATTTAGTAGTCCCAGAATGCATATTTCTAGTGGTACTCATTGTTATGACCATTCTTACTCTTTAAAATTATGTTTTAAGCAGTTTAGGACATGAAGTTCCTTTTCTAATCTTCATGGGACTCATTTCAGTTCTATATTTCTCTTTTTGGCCTATTTGATTTGGTTGATTAACGGGGTCTCCCAATGAATGAGAAACAAGGTATATATGCTTCTCATTCCTCATTTAGCAGTCCCAAAATGCATTTTTCTAATTGTACTCATTGTTATGACCATTCTTTCTCTTTAAAATTATGTTTTAAGCATTTGGGGCTATGATGTTCGTTTTCTGATCTTCAGGGGAATCATTTCAGTTCCGGATTCCAATTTTTGGTCTATTCGATTTGGTTGATTAACGGTGTCTCACAATGAGTGAGGAACAAGTTATATAATTCTTGTCAGTCCTCATTTAGGAGTCCTAGAATGCATATTTCTAATGTTATTCTTTGTTATTACTATTCTTACTCTTTAAACTTCTGTTTTAAACATTTGAGAACATGAAGTTCCTTTTCTGATCTTCATAAGACACATTTCAGTTCCATATTACTCTTTCTGGGCTATTCAATTTGGTTGATTAATGGTGTCTCCCAATGAATCAGAAACAAGGTATATACGCTTCTCATTCCTCTTTTAGGAGTCACACAATGCATATTTCTAGTGGTACTCATTCTTATGAGCATTCTTACTCTTTAAAATTTACTTTTAAGAATTAGGGGACATGTTGTTCCTTTTCTGATCTTCATTGGACTCATTTCAGTTCCATATTCCTCTTTTTGGTCTATTAGATTTTGTGGATTAACGGTGTCTCACAATGAGTGAGCAACAAGGTAAATATGCTTCTCATTCCTCATTGAGGATTCCCAAAATGCATATTTCTAGTTGTATTCATTGTTACTACTATTCTTACTCCTTAAAATTCTGTTTAACCATTCAGGGACATGAGGTTTCTTTTCTGATCTTCATGGGACTCATTTCAGTTCCAGATTCCACTTTTTGGTCTATTGGATTTGGTTGATTAACGGTGTTTCCCAATGAATGAGAAATAAGGTATATATGTTTCTCATTCCTCATTTAGCAGTCCCAAAATGCATGTTTGTAGTTGTAGTCATTGTTATGACCATTCTTACTCTTTAAAATTATGTCCTAAGCATTCAGGGACATGATGTTCCTTTTCTGATCTTTATGGTACGCATTTCAGTTCCGGATTCGAATTTTTGGTCTATTCGATTTGGTTGTTTTACTATGTCTCGCAATGAGTGAAGAACAAGGTATATATGCTTGTCATTACTCATTTAGTAGTCCCAGAATGCATATATCTAGTGGTACTCATTGTTATGACCATACTTACTCTTTACAATTATGTTTTAAGCATTTTCGGACATCAAGTTCCTTTTCTGATCTTCATGGGAATCATTTCAGTTCTAAATTCCTCTTTTTTTCTATTCGATTTGGTTGATTAGCGGTGTCTCCCAATGAATGAGTAACAATGTATATATGCTTCTCATTCCTCATTTAGAAGTCCCAAAATGCATATTTCTAGTTGTACTCATTGTTATGACCATTCTTACTCTTTAAAATTATGTTTTAAGCATTCGGGGACATCATGTTCGTTTTCTGATCTTCAGGGGACTCATTTCAGTTCCGGATTCCAATTTTTGGTCTATTTAATTTGGTTTATTAACGGTTTCTCACAATGAGTGAGGAACAATGTATATATGCTTGTCATTCCTCATTTAGGAGTCCCAGAATGCGTATTTCTAGTGTTAGTCATTGTTATTACTATTCTTACTCTTTAAACTTCTGTTTTAAGCATTTGATGACATGAAGTTCCTTTTCTGATCTTCATGGGACTCATTTCAGTTCCAAATTCTTCTTTTCGGTTGATTAAAGGTGTCTCCCAATGAATGAGAAACAAGGTATATATGCTTCTCATTCCTCCTTTAGGAGTCCCAGAATGTATATTTCTAGTGGTACTCATTGTTATGATCATTCTTATTCTTTTAAATTATGTTCTAAGCATTCAGGGACATGAAGTTCCATTTCTGATCTTCATGGGACTCATTTCAGTTCCAAATTCCTCTTTTTAGTCTATTTGATTTGGTTGATTAACGGTGTCTCCCAATGAATGAGAAAGAAGGTATATATGCTTCTCATTCCTCATTTAACAGTCCCGAAATGCATATTTCTAGTTGTACTCATTGTTATGACCATTTTTTCTCTTTAAAATTATGTTTTAAGCATTCGGAGATATGATGTTCGTTTTCTGATCTTCAGGGGACTCATTTCAGTTCCGGATTCCAGTTTTTGGCCTGTTCGATTTGGTTGATTAATGGTGTCTCACGATGAGTGAGGAACAAGGTATATGTGCTTGTTATTCCTCATTTAGGAGTCCCAGAATGCATATTTCTAATGTTATTCGTTCTTATTACTATTCTTACTCTTTAAACATGTGAGGACATGAAGTTCTTTTTCTGATCTTCATAGGACTCGTTTCAGTTCCAAATTCCTCTTTTTGGGCTATTCAATTTAGTTGATTAATGGTGTCTCCCAATGAATAAGAAACAAGGTATATATGCTTCTCATTCCTCATTTAGGAGTCACACAATGCATATTTCTAGTGGTATTCTTTCTTATGAGCATTCTTACTCTTTAAATTTTATTTTAAGCATTCGGGGACATGATGTTCCTTTTCTGATCTTCATTGGACTCATTTCAGTTCCAGATTCCTCTTTTTGGTCTATTATATTTTGTGGATTGGTGTCTCACAATGAGTTAGGAACAAGGTATATATGCTTCTCATTCCTCATTTAGGATTCCCAAAATGCATATTTGTAGTTGTATTCATTGTTACTTGTATTCTTAGTCCTTAAAATTCTGTTTAAGCATTCAGGGACATGAGGTTTCTTTTCTGATCTTCATGGGACTCATTTCAGTTCCAGATTCCACTTTTTGGTCTATTGGATTTGGTTGATTAACAGTGTTTCCCAATGAATGAGAAACAAGGTATATATGCTTCTCATTCCTCATTTAGCAGTCCCAAAACGCATGTTTCTAGTTGTACTCATTGTTATGACCATTCTTACTCTTTAAAATTATGTTCTAAGCAGTTTAGGACATGAAGTTCCTTTTCTGATCTT
>FNXX01000064.1:0-81267 GCA_900108845.1 Iljinskaea planisiliqua
AGTAGAAGTGATCTTGTAGCACTTTTAGGGTCTTAGCTGGTCCGAAATGGCCCATTAAACCACCTCCATGGGCTTCCCTAGTAAACACTTCTCGCAAAGAACAGTGAGGTACACACAAACGGTTGTCAAAGAATAGGTAACCTTCAGACAGATAATACTTGCCATGGGCGTGTCTAGAACAAGCAAGATAGGGTTCCCTAAAGTCAGTGTCTGCCTCGTACAGTTCTTTAATAAATTCAAATCCTAACAACTTGGTTCCAAGAGAGGAAAGAAGCGCATACCTCCGAGATAGAGCGTCACCTACTATGTTCTCCTTACCTTGTTTGTATTTGATGACGTACGGGAAGGTTTCAATGAATTCCACCCACCGTGTGTGTCTCTTGTTGAGCTTCTGTTGGCCCTTAAGATGCCTTAGGGACTGATGGTCAGTGTGTATGACGAATTCCTTTGATCACTGTTTATTGGTGTGTCATATCCAGTAAACAAACCCGAATTCTTGTGTGTCATATCAAGAATTGCTTGAGGAAATTCCGCAGCCTCTTAGCAAAGCCCCCTGATGATGTGTGGTGTGTATTAGGAACTCAGGATAGAATGGGATCGGTCCATGTAAAGCCTTCAGGCAAACTTTAACATGCTGTATCGAATCCTTATATCAATAAGAGTTCCTTTTTAATTATCTATCTCCTTTAATTTTCCGCACAATGGTAGATAGAGGAACCTCCTGGATTAGAAATGTTAAGTTGTTTGGATAGGGCCTTAGTCTCTTGGGGACTAAGAAGTGGGACAACTGATCTGGATCGTGTATCCGGGTCGGGGTGTTTCAGTTGCCACTTCCTCCGGGAGAAGTGGGCAACCTGCCCAAGCTCAAAAGCAGGTTGCCACTTTCTCCGGAGGAAGTGGATGACCTGCTCGTGCTCGAATGAGGGTCGCCAATAAACAAACCATTTGGACTAGAACAATTGAAAGATTTTCGTATTAAATCCTCGAAATGCCATGGAAACGAACCATTTCCTTGAAGAAGAGATCCGCTGTTTGGGTCGCATTGTTTGACTTGCTACATGGGATGAAGTGGCCCAACTTGGAGAACCTGTCAACTACAACAAAAATGGAATCCTTGTGTTTGATCTTGGGCAAGCCCAGCACAAATTTCATAGAGATGTACACCCATGAAGCGTAAGGTATAGGTAATGGCATGTAAAGACAGTGTGGATGTAACCTGGATTTTGCCTTAAGGTAAGTGATGCATTTGGCGCATAGCCTCTCCACATATCTCTTCATATGCGGCCAGTGGTCTCGACCCAAAACTTCAGAATGCCCTCTTGGTCGAAGTCCTTTACGGCTGGGTCGTGAAATTATCACTTCTGGTCGGACTTCCATCCTCAGCTCACTTCCCAGTCGTGTTGGTTCGATACGGAACACTGTACGGTCGTGGGGTCTCGACCTGCGGTCGTTGGGTCTCGTCCTGCAGTCGATGGGACTCGTCTTGCGGTCGATCGTAGGGTCTCCTCGGGAAAACTCCATCCTGGTTTCCTCAGCTTCCGTCCGCGGGTCGTGATTATGTCTCTGCTCATCGTCTGCGGGTCCGTCTTGTTACATTACCGTATCACAGTCCATGTAAGCCTCCGGATTGATCTTACCTGCAAAAGTGGGAGGAGAGAGCTTGAGATCCTTACCCTCATGCCAAGGTAGTTCATCTTCTCAATCTTACCTGCAAAAGTGGGAGGAGAGAGCTGGCTTTATGTCCTCATCAGAAAGTTGGTTGGATTTATATTGTGATTCAAGTTCTAGAACAGTTCTTAATTAAGTCCTATCTATCTATTTAATATATAATTCTGATTTGCCTCAGAATATCCTTGTGTCTAGCTTCCTCCTAAATTGATTTATCAATCTTGTTTTCGTCTTTGCACTTTAATTACTTTTATTACTGTTAAGCTTAATTCAATCACTTCGATCTATTGAGTGATCTTGAGTTTCTGTGGATTCAACCCCTTCTATATTACTATTGTACTTTTGTGCAATTGTAGAATAGCTCTTGGGTATATTGAGCATATCATTTTCACGCCAGAATCATCCAAAAGGTGTAAAGCGGTTAAGGCACTGAAGATGGAGATGGAGAGAATGAAGAGGGAATAAGGGTTGCAGATGAAGAAGCAAAAAGAAGAACTAATGAGAGATCTTTCTAGTAAAAAGAGTGAGAAAACACGAGATAGAGGCAACGAAACAAGCAGGATTTCCACAAGAGGGAGCTTGAGACCAAAGGAGAAGGAGCTCAAAATCCCAAGTCTTCGGTTTGCATCGCCAACTGTGACAGCTAAAAAGAGAAGGTTTTGGGACATAACCATAGCCAATAGTCATCGTTGGATAGAAGGAAAACGAGAAGCCATTTTCTTGATAATCAAGAAGCTCCTTAAATGCTGCTTCAGGTAACTTTACTACAGTGATGTTGTTCAACAATATTCTGTGTTTATAAATAAACACATACACAGATGTATGTTTGTTTGGTTCTTGGTGCAGCCGGGGTTTGCTCGTCCAAGGACGACAACAAGTCAACAACAACACACATGAAACAATAACGCAAGTTCAAAGAGTAATCAAATTATAATGTTATTTCCTTATTACCAGTGTTTCCTCTTGTTGTCTGTTTCCTCCACTTTTGCTAACATCTGTAGTCTAGAGGAGCGTCACAAAACAAAGTTATTTGATTTTTTGTACTAATTTTAATTTTATAAACATTTTTCATCAACAATTCCAGAAAAAGAAGAAGTTATGTTTGAGACTACTTGAGAGTTATTCTAGACTACTACTCAAATATAAGTAGAGTTGGCTAACAGGTCTAACCCGTCTCGCCAGACCCACCCCACCGCAGATTGAAATTTTTTTCGACCCGTAAACTCCCGCCCCCTAAAGCCTGCATCGAAAAAAATGTTATACTTGCATCAGCTCCGCTAAATTTGCTGGTTATATTCGGGATCTGCAAATATTTAAATAGTAATTAAAAAGAAATAAACTTAACTATAATTTTTTTAATTTTTTTAATACTATAAACTAAATTTTATGAAAAATAAATGCATATTTGTAGAAAAAAATTAAAAATAGAATATTTATATTGTATAAAATTTTTATTAAAAATAGATAAAATATTTATGCAATTAAATGTTTTTTAAAAAAAAATTAAAAATTTATTTGCGGGTGCCCGTAAATCCGCAATACAAAATTTGTTAATCGACACCCACCCCGTTTTATTCAAATTCTGATATGTATGATCCACATATATGATGAATTTAAAATTGAACAACCCACACCGATCCCATAGCGTATTTAATGGGGCGGGACCCGCGGTTTTCAAACTAAATTTTATGATTTGTGGAATGCGAGTTAAATTAGATACCCATATTAGATTTTGTTTTTAAAGCCCAGATAAGGCCCAGGAGGTTTTTGAAACACATTCGGGTCGATTAGGTTTATTTGGGCTGGTTATTGTTCATTATATTTAAGAGCAGCTAGCTCCCGTCCTAGGTTTTACACAGAGTTTGTGAGAGAGAAAGGAGAAGGGAGAAAAATGCCGGCGGCGAAGCAGAGGAACCCTAGAGTAAGCCGAAACCCTGATCTAATCAGGGGTGTAGGCAAATACTCTCGGTCGCAAATGTACCACAAAAGGGGTTTGTGGGCAATCAAGGCCAAGAACGGCGGCGTTTTCCCCCGTCACGACGCTAAGTCCAAGGTCGAAGCTCCGGTTGAGAAGCCTGCAAAGTTTTACCCGGCCGAAGACGTTAAGAAGCCGCTCGCCAACAGGCGCAAGCCTAAGCCTACAAAGCTCAAGTAAATCCATCTTCTTCGATTCGTATTATAATTAAATTTTAAGCGAAATGTATCTGTTTGGTTGATTCCGGTAGGTAACGTATTTAGAATAGTTTGTTTTGGAGGATTTGCTTGAAAATATACTATAGAATCGGTAGTATCTAAGTATATTCTTTGGAGGATTTGCTGAAATGTCGGATTCATGAGTGAGAATGTATATATCTTATGCTCTTGTGTGTTACTATGAATGATATTGCAGACCCAGCATTACTCCAGGAACTGTGTTGATCATCCTTGCTGGTAGATTCAAGGGCAAGAGAGTTGTCTTTCTCAAGCAACTTACTTCTGGTTTGCTTTTGGTAACAGGTGAGTGTTCTGTTTTATCTCTGCTCTCGTCACACCTGTTTTTTTTGTCTGAATGTGTTTGGCTGTTCATTTTCGAAACTTTTGTTCATATATTCATTCTTTTTCAGGACCATTCAAGATCAGTGGTGTTCCATTGAGACGTGTTAACCAGTCCTATGTTATCGGAACCTCCACCAAGGTTGATATTTCTGGAGTCAGCATTGAGAAGTTCGATGACAAGTATTTTGGAAAGGTTGCTGAGAAGAAGCACAAGAAGGGAGAGGGAGAGTTCTTTGAAGCAGAGAAAGTGGTATATACATGAATCCCTTTATCAAACACAATCATCTTTTCTTATGAATCTGATTATCCAACTTGGTTTAAGCTAACTTCAGCGATGGATTTTCTAGTTTGTATCATTACTGAATCATATGATTTTTTGGGGTGCAGGAGAAGAAAGAGATCCCACATGAGAAGAAAGAAGACCAGAAAACCGTGGACGCAGCTCTGAACAAATCCATTCAAGCAGTTCCAGAGCTTAAGATTTACCTCGGCGCCAGGTTCTCTTTGTCACAAGGAATGAAACCCCATGAGCTCGTTTTCTAGATCATATCGTTTTGTTTCCCATCATATTTCAAGAATATCTGTTTTCTCCCTGAGTTTTTTTGTCCTCTTAAAGTTGTTCCTGAATCTTAAATAGACGCTATTTTCTCTGATTTATATCAATATGGTCGATCAACCATCATTCTAGCCTTGGGGACATTAAGAAAGAGCAGTGAAAAAAAAGACCCATAAAGAATCTGAATGATCATGAATTGATTTTTAAACTTGAATATTCAACAGCAGATTTTGCCATAATGGAAGCAAATTCACCGAAGCTTATAACACCATCACCATTTGTATCAGCTTCTTTAATAATCTCCGTTAGTTCTCTATACGTCAATTGTTCTCCCATCTTGGCCATCGCTCTAGCCAATTCTGACGCGCTGATGAATCTGTTGCCATCTCTATTGAACGATTTGAAAACGTTGGAGTAATTGCTGGGAATTGATTAAAGATCTCTTCGATCAGGTCAAGAAGAATTGCGCCTACGAGCTCATGGAATTCCACAAAACCGTTGCCGTTTACGTCCATACTTGCTACAAAACGTGGATTTGGTCGCCGGAAGGTTTCAGACGGAGCGACCGGAGAAGAGCCGCCAGTTCTAACATTTAACTAAATGTGCATGACATGTAAAAGGATATATATAATGTTTTAAATATATAAAATTAAAAAAAAAAGCCAAAGTAAACCGAAGAAATAATAGTAACATAGATTAAATAAAAACTACAATAAATTATAATAAATAATCCGTAAAAATTTATTCACATGTCCGCGTATAGGGTGGATCTCCCCTAATAATATATATACTAGATTCCGGGCCGTCCTTCAGGATGAGAATTGTTTTCTTTTTTGTTTTTTAGTTTTTTTGAATAATATGTAGTTATAAATTTAAATTTTAATATATGCTAAAAGTTTTACTATCTTATAAATATTTTATATATTTTTATATGTTTTGAGAGTGGATGATATTTTTTAATTGATTTTTGTTTTTCTACTTTTGACTTTATATGAAAGATATATGTGTGAAAACTATATAATTTGAGATGTGTTGATAGTTTTATATTAAAGTATATGATAAAACTATATAATATTTTCTATTAGTTTTCCCAATATTTTTAAATTTGTCTTTTATTAGTTATTTTAATGTTTTTATAATCAAAATGTGTTAATTAATTTTTTAACCCGTTGTACTCTATCTATATAAATATATATATTGACTAATTTTTAATGTTTAAATTTTATTCAGTTAATATATATCAGCCTATTTTAAATTATTTTTCAAATTTAAAAACATTTTATAAATTAGACACTTATTAATATTAAGTTTGTTTTTTTTTGTATTGGTTTTTTTTCATTTTATTGTTAGTTGAAATATGTTCAAAAATATATTTACGCATGTTGTTTTATATGTATGTTTATCAAATTTGATTTTATGATTTGTAAAAATAATTAATGTACTAAATTATTTAATTATATTTATCATTTTATTTTTTAATTTACTATATATGTTTTTGTTTTTATTTTTCATTAATTAGGGAAGTAAAACCTATTATTTTAAAATTATTTGGATACATATTTTATTATTGTATTGTTTGGAAACATGTTTAGTAGAGATAATGTTTTTCCATAATTATTTAGATAGATTTAATAGTTGTTTAAAAAAAGATATTCTGCGATTTAAAAAGATATGATATGATTTGGTTTCGATCTAGTTTTGATTTAAATTTTAATCATAATTAGAATATATCATTTGACTAAAATACCCTTAATGAATATTAAAAAAATTATTAAAATACAGTGACATTACATGTAATATAACATATGACTAAATGTTTTTTTTCTATAATGTTTCATGTTTTAATATAAATAAATATATATCAATTATCATGACTCTTACCTACTTGTCGTAGCGGTTAGCTAGCTAGTCCATTCATGAATCTGTAACACCCGTCTCATCCTCACTCGAGAATGGCGTGCCACTAATCACATCTCAAAACTCAAATACTCCAATTTAATAAATACACCTTGATTTCCAGAAATCCATAAATAACTCCATAAATAAATCCATAAATAAATCCGTAACTGAAATATATCGAATAAATCATAAAACCAATGTCTAAAATAAAATACGAAGAAAACGTGAAAATCCCAAAATAGCACCAGATTCGATACACATCTGCTACTCGTCCGTCTCACCTGAAAAGGAAGAAAGAGGGGTGAGTAACAGGGGAGTCACTCAGTGAGGTACGAGATGCTAAAACACAGAAAACACAGTTCCGGTCATAGCACTCCAAATACGGTAAAAAGAAACTAAACATGAACAAACACGACACCTAAAGTACCCAAACAACAAACAGCGGACCTATTGACGGATTCTGTGACCGTCGGCACCCCCCGAAGAGGACAACATGGAATAAGTGTCCAATGGCACCACCCGTAGACGATTATCGATCTCTGAAGGCACTGGACAACGGATCGACTAACCTGCCCAGCACCATCTCCCACACAACACGTGATGCAAGTACAGAACTCCGCCTCTGTACCTCCGCAATCCCTATCGTCTAACCTACTCAACTACTAAATAAAATAAACATGTATAAAGAAAACAATTAAAATTTTAATGCACAATCAATGGATTGAATCATCTATATTCCTAAGTCCAATTTACAAACAAAACTACCTAGACTCGATCAGAGAAACAAATCATATATAGTTCTAAATTTCATCTCAGAAGTTCTAGACGAAAGTACGGATCTATGTGGAATAGCCACCCTCACCTTAGCAAAAATGGCTGATAACTGCGGCTTCTGGACTCCGGATGCTAAATCTGGAATCAGCACGAAAAATCGAGTGAGAACGGTCTTCGAACGGCGAAAAACGGATAACGGATTAGCTGGAAAAATTCAACGAAAAAGTCAACGGAAAATCAACAGTCAATGGACAATGGTCAGCGGTCAGCGGTCAGCGGTCAACAGTCAAACCGGGCTCAAACTGAACCAAACCGAACTCAGAATCAAACCGGACCTAAACCGGACCAAACCGGATCAGACCGAGTTGACTCAGTCAACTCGGTGAGATACTGAGTCAACTCGGACGAGTCAACTCAGCGGCGGCGACGGCTTACCGGAGGCGGCGGCGGTGGTCAATGACGGCGCGTGGGCGACACGCGCGAAGCTTCCGACAGCAATTGCGGGCGCGTCCGGCAGCGGTTAGCGGCGATCTTGGTGTCTACAGACTCGTCTCGTTGTCCTGAATCCGATGGTGGTCTTGGATTTCCGAGATTCGACACGGTTAGAAAGTTATGGACGATTTACTGTTCGGCTGAAGCGGAAACTTATCGAAAATTGGTTTTCGGGATTACCTTTGCCTCGGATTCGATGATACACTGATAGATCTACGCGGTGGCTATGAGAAATCGCCTCTAACACTCTCCGACAAATTAATTTTGACAGAGCTTCGCTTTGATGAAGTTTTGGGAGAAAAAGAAAGGGAGAAAAGGCTATTTAAAAGAAAAACCTAAGGTTTCCTGCTGAAACTAAATTGGGCCTTGCTGGGCTTGGTTTTGGGTCGTTACAATTCTTCCCCACTAACGAGGAATTCGTCCCCGAATTCAAATCCTGACCCGCCTGCTCGATCAATCTTGAAAAAGTTTGGGAACTTCTGAATTCATCTAACACTCGGACTTCCAGTTCTCTTCCTGAATCTTGTCTCTCTCCAACAAACTTGAACCATCACAGATATTCACCACTGGACTTGCTTGCCTTGAATAACTAGAACCATCGCTGATTGGCTAGGACGGCACAACTCGAAAATACCAACACTTGGACAATATCGGACATACGAACTACGCTAATCTCTATAATCAACTAAGAAAACATGCAAGCTACCCATACTCAAACAAAACCGACTACACAAATATACAACTAACAAGATTGATACACCAAAGACCAAATACTCACAAACCACTAAATACCCAAAACAAAAAGAAAATCTAAACAAAGAACATATATCGGCGATTGGCTCCGCTCCTGCGTGGTCTCCTACAGCAAACAGTCGTGGAGCAATGGCTGGACGCTTGGCTGGTGGCGGTAGCAATGCCTGCACATGCTGCGGGCAATCCCTGGAAATGTGACCCTCATGGTTACATCTGAAGCAGACCCTCGGTGCAACTCCTCGTGCTGGGACCTCACTGATGAACGGTGCATCCACTGGCTTACGCCGACAGTATTTAGAAATATGCCCCATCTGACCACAAGAAAAACACTTAGTACACTCTCTGGTATGATGGCGTCCACAGCGTGAACAATCTGGCAGCCCTGAATGATCCATCGTCCTTCTTTGTATCTCTGGGGCCTTCCCATGCTTGGGCTGAGTCGACTTGAAAAGTTTATGGTCCTCAGCTATCCTACCTCCTGAATAGCAGCCTTCTCTACCAGGTCGATCAGGCTGGTGTAGTCTCGCACAGCACAACAGTTGCGAATATCCACTCGCAGGCCATTCAGGAACCTCCTGATCAAGTCCTCCTCGTCTAAGACACCTCCAACAAATCTGCGCAGACGACTGAATTCCTGCTCGTACTCCCTGATGCTCATAGTGCCCTGAGAAAGGTGCTCAAATGCATTTGCATTCGTGTGCCTGACTTCTCGAGGAAAGAACATAATGGGTGCTGTATATATTTTTATAAAAATTCCCCAAGTCCCAGAAAAAATTGAAAACTGTTGAAAACCGAATCTTGAAAAGTTCTTTCTACTACCGTCTCCCGGGTCAGAACCGGGACGACAAACCCGCTCTGATACCAAAATGTAACACCCGTCTCATCCTCACTCGAGAACGGCGTGCCACTAAACACATCTCAAAACTCAAATACTCCAATTTAATAAATACACCTTGATTTCCGGAAATCCATAAATAACTCCATAAATAAATCCATAAATAAATCCGTAACTGAAATATATCGAATAAATCATAAAACCAATGTCTAAAATAAAATACGAAGAAAACGTGAAAATCCCAAAATAGCACCAGATCTGATACACATCTGCTACTCGTCTGTCTCACCTGAAAAGGAAGAAAGAGGGGTGAGTAACAGGGGAGTCACTCAGTGAGGTACGGGATGCTAAAACACAGAAAACGCAGTTCCGGTCATAGCATTCCAAATACGGTAAAAAGAAACTAAACATGAACAAACACGGCACCTAAAGTACCAAACAAGAAACAGCGGACCTATTGACGGATTCTGTGACCGCCGGCACCCCCGAAGAGGACAACATGGAATAAGTGTCCAATGGCACCGCCCGTAGACGATTATCGATCTCTGAAGGCACTGGACAACAGATCGACTAATGATGTAGCCCCAAATGGATTGGATCTACACGAGGGGAGGTTGTGGTCCGAACAATTGGCCGACAGGCTCTCCTTGCTTGGAAGACACGGGATGGAAACTTCTTGACTGGCCGAAAGGCTCTCTTCAAGTCGTTCAAAGGATGGATTGATCGATGGGGATAGAGGACACCACACAAAGGGATGGGAGTTCTTTGTGATAAGTCAACCGGTTCTCTTCAGGGATTCACACACAAGAAGATGGGACAGCTAGGGTTTTGAGAAAAATACTCGGGTTCTTTATTGATGTGTGGTAAAAAGTTATACAAACTGAATGAAGGAACTTTATTAAATAGTCCTGCAGCCTTGACGTACTTGGGTCGAAAGTACATAATTAAATAAAGGCCTAACACTTGGACGAAATTGCTAACAAGTCCCTAACGCAAAAGAAAGAAAAAGGAAACAAAGAAAAGGAAAGAAATCCTGCGCACAAAAGAAAAAGGAAACTTGTTAATAAAACCATAAGTACTAACTTACAGTGGGTCGAACCCTGGTGGCTGGCTGTGGGCTGGGCCGCCTTGAACCATCTGAACTGAGGTAGATGTTCGTTGCTCCGTTCCAGACGCATCGGATGATATGTGGAAAATGCTGGTGGCCGCTAACCCTTGTAGCACCGGCAAGAACATGATGTCCCGGGAATTGGTCGTTGGCCCTTGGGTGGGTCCAGTTGGCTCCGTTGATTGGCCTATGGTGGGGTGAAGTTCTTCGATCGGCCCGGTTGGTAGTTCTTCGAGAATTTCCCGGTTGAGTAGCTTTCTTTTAAGTTCTTCATGTTCCAGCAGAGTGATCAGGCTTTCCACCTGTTGGTTGAACTCTTCACGTAAGTTCCGAGTTCTGACCTCGTCCTTGGCGTATTTTGCATGACCGGTACGGTAACCTCCAGGCCGTCCTGGTCCGGTACTTCGGCTGGTTCACGGGTCGTGGCTTCATCATCCCCTCCCTCTTGAAAAGATTCTGACCTCAGAATTGGGTCATCTGCATGGAAAGGAGTCAAGTCAGTAACATTAAACGTAGGAGATACTGTTAACTCACCTGGAAGTTCTAGCTTGTAAGCGTTGTTGTTGATTTTCTCCAGGACTCTGAATGGGCCGTCTCCTCTTGGCGCTAGCTTGGACTTTCGTTGGTTTGGGAATCGTTCCGTGCGCATGTGTAACCAGACCCAGTCTCCCGGCTCGAACGTGACCTTTTTTCGCCCTTGGTCCACGCGTTCCTTATACTTGGCCGTCTTCTTCTCTAGGTTATCCCTAACCCGTTGATGGAGTTTCTTCATAAAGTCGGCCTTGGTTTCTTCTGCACTAGAATAGATAGCTTAGATCTAACGGGGACAATGGGTTGAACCCATAAACAACTTCGAAAGGGGACTGCCTAGTGGCTGTGTGTCTAGCACGGTTATATGCGAATTCAATATAAGGTAAACATGTTAACCAGTTTCGCAAATTCTTACCGACCGTAGCTCTCAGGAGGGTTGAGAGTGTCCGGTTTACTACCTCTTTTTGGCCGTCGGTTTGAGGGTGGCAGGTAGTCGAGAACAGAAGCTTTGTTCCCAGATTCTTCCATAAGGTTCGCCAGAAGTGCCCCATGAACTTGGAGTCCCGGTCAGAGACAATGGTCCGGGGGATTCCGTGCAGCCTCACGACTTCTTTGAAGAACAAGTCGGCCGTCTGGGTAGTGTCATTGGACTTGCTGCATGGGATAAAGTGGGCCATTTTGGAGAACCGATCCACCACCACAAGGATAGAGTCTCGATGGTTGATCTTGGGTAACCCTAAAACAAAATCCATGGAAATGTCTACCCATGGTAGGTTAGGAATAGGTAATGGCATGTAACGACCGTGGGGATGTGACCTGGATTTTGCCTTTAGGCAAGTGATGCAGTTGGCACAGAGTCGTTCTACGTCTCGTTTCAGGTGCGACCAGTAGAAGTGTTCAGTCAGAACACTGAGCGTCTTGTCTCGTTCGAAGTGGCCCATTAGACCTCCTCTGTGGGCCTCGCGTACTAACAGCTCTCTCATGGAACCCTATGGAATGCAAAGTTTCTTATCCTTAAAAAGAAAACCGTTATGTTGATAATAACCTCCGATTGCAGCCGTGGTGGTTGCTTCAAAGGCTTGTCCGAAATCCGGGTCGTTGGTGTAGGCGTCTTTGATTTGCTTGAATCCCATGATTTTGGCCTCCATGGTCGTGATCAGAGCGTGTCTCCGGGACAGAGCATCGGCCACCACGTTCTCCTTGCCCTTCTTATATTTGATGGCGTATGGGAAGGTCTCGATGAATTCTAGCCACTTCGCGTGCCTCCTCTTCAACGTGGTTTGTCCTCTCAGGTGCTTGAGCGTCTCATGATCTGTGTGGACAACAAATTCTTTTGACAGAAGATAATGTTGCCAAACTTCTAAACACCTTACCAGGGCGTACAGTTCCTTGTCGTACGTGGGGCAATTGAGGGAAGCTCCACTGAGCTTCTCGCTGAAGAAAGCGACCGGCTTGCCTCTTTGGGTTAAAACTCCTCCGATCCCTGTTCCAGAGGCATCACATTCTATTTCGAATGTTTGATTAAAGTTAGGGAGTACCAGTACGGGTGATTGGGTAAGGCTCTGTTTGAGCTTTTGAAAGGCCTCCTCCTGGGCCGGTCCCCAGCTAAACAGAACTTTCTTCTTAATAACTGCGGTCAGTGGTGCAGCTATAGTGCTGAAGTCTCGCACAAATCGCCTATAGAAACTGGCCAGTCTGTGAAAGCTCCGGACGTGTCCGATCGTCGTAGGGGTTGGCCATTCTTGGATCGCCTTTATCTTATCATCGTCCACCTTTAAACCCTGCGAACTTACCACAAATCCTAGGAAAACAACTTGATCAGTGCAAAAGATGCATTTCTTAAGATTGGCATAGAGTTGTTCCGACCTAAGAGTAGACAAGACTTGTTCTAGGTGGCTAAGATGATCCTCTAAACAGGTGCTATACACAAGTATATCATCGAAATAAAACACAACGAACTTACAGATGTAGGCCCTTAGAACGTGGTTCATAAGCCTCATAAAGGTACTCGGGGGGTTGGTGAGGTCACAGGGCATGACCAGCCACTCGTACAACCCACGTTTAGTCTTGAAGGCTGTCTTCCATTCGCCGCCTTCTTTCATCCGGACTTGGTGGTAGCCACTCCTCAGATCGATCTTGGAGAAGATCGTTGCTCCACTTAGTTCGTCCAGGAGATCGTGCAGCCGCGGTATTGGGTGTCTGTACTTGATGGTGATGTTGTTGATGGCCCGACAGTCAACACACATCCGCCACGATCCGTCCTTCTTGGGAACCAATATCACGGGCACGGCACAGGGGCTCAGACTTTCGCGGATATATCCTTTGGACATCAGGTCCTGAACCTGTCGCTCCAGCTCCTTGGCCTCTTCGGGATTGATCCAGTAGGCGGCTCGGTTCGGCAATGGTGCACCAGGAATCAAGTCTATTTGGTGCTTGATGCCTCGGACCGGTGGAAGGCCGAGTGGAATCTCCTCAGGAAAGACGTCCACGAACTGTTCCAGAAGCGTCTTGACCGATGGTGGTAGAGGCGTGTCCTCCTCGGAACCTGAAAGTATACCTTCCTTAAAGACCATGAGTAGCACCGTTTCTTTCATAGCGAGGGTTTTATTAATAGTACTGGTGGTGACTAACAGGTTGGTTTACTGACCTTATCGGCTTTGGCTCCTCGGTCCATGGCCTTTTGAAGTTCGAAAACTTCCTGCGGTGCAAGTGGAGCCAAGTTGTGCTTCTTGTTATTGTGCACGAAGCTGTAGTAGTTGGTCCGACCGTTGTGGAGAGTCTCCTTATCGATCTGCCAAGGTCGTCCCGACAGAATATGGCCGGCCTGCATAGGTACCACGTCACACAAAACTTGGTCGGAGTACTTACCTATGCTGAAAGGTACTTGTGATAGAAGGTCGGACTAGGATTAGTACTTCAGGTGGTACGTCCTTGGATAGTTCTTGGTCCGAAGGCTACTAGCACTTACGGATTGCGATGGATTGATAGGGACCGTTAGAGGATGCGGAAGGCCTCTAGTATTCCCACTCCTTTGGACTGTGGATATGACCCACCACGACGCCCTGGGGAGGTTAACTGTGGAAGTAACCCTTACCAACAGTTAGACTGTCCGAAAAGAACAGAGAGATTCGCGGCCGATGCTCACGAGAACAAAATTTCGATAAAGAAGATCAAAAGGTGTTTATTGCATTCGAAGAGTTTTGACACTTATAGGATTTTAGAGTCAAAGAGTTTATGTGAGAAAATACAGAAAACTAAGCTTAGAAACTCGCAGCTAATTAAAGAGTTGACTTGGCCAAATTGACCCTTTGGCTGCTCCAGAAGTGACTCTTCGGCTACTCGGTCGCGCTTGTTTGGATCAGGGTCAACCAGGTCGAGCCGTTTGGAAGGCCTGTCGGTTCTGGCTTAAGTCCACGGCCTTGAATCATGGCTTCAACTTGAATCTGAAGTTCCTTAAGCTTGAACTTGTCAAATGGCCCTTGTAGTACGTCCGTCCCTTGTTCCGGCTGTTCTTCACGTCCGAGAAAGGGGCCCTCACGTCCATCTTCCGATTTTCCCCGTACCAAAGCCAATCTGACTCGTTCATTCTCATTTTCTTGGTCACTTGGGCGTGAGATTTGAAGTCTGGGTCGAAGAATTCGGTCGTTCGGTCGTTGATCTTTCCTCAGCTCAGTTCCGGGTCGTTTTGGGTCGATACGGTAGATGACACGGTCATGAATTCCCGTACCACGGTCGTGGTTTCCTGTACTGCTCTGGCCAACCTCCATCCGCGAACCAAATGATTCCCTGTCTGGTCCGAAAGTGCCGTCCGTGTCCTGATTCCCATCATTCCCCTCCTCTTGAAAAGGATTTGTCGACGAATCCGGATCATCTGCCACAAAAAGAGATAGGTCAGAAACGTTAAAGCTTGTGGATACATCATACTTACCTCGGAGGTCTATCTGGTAGGCATTGTCATGTAGTCGCTTGAGGACGGTGAATGGCCCATCCTTCCGGGGCATAAGTTTCGACTTCCTCTCTTCAGGAAACCGTTCCTTTCTTAGGTGAATCCATACTTGGTCTCCTGGTTGAAAGACTACCTTGCTTCTTCCTCGGTTGGCATACTTCTCGTACTGCCTGGTTTTTGCTTCAATGTTGGCTTTGACCTGCTCATGAGTCTTCTTGACTATTTATGCTTTCTTTCTACCATCAACACTTTCACGGTCGTTAATAGGCAAAGGTAAAAGATCAAGAGGAGACAGAGGGTTAAAACCATAGACAATTTGGAAAGGAGAAAACTTGGTTGCTGAATGCACCGAATGGTTATAGGCAAATTCCACATGGGGCAGGTGTTCTTCCCAAGTTCCTAAGTTTTTGCTAACTAATGTTCTAAACAAAGCCGAGAGGGTCCTATTGACTACCTCCGTTTGGCCATCAGTCTGCGGATGGCAGGTAGTAGAGAACAACAGCCTGGTACCCAACTTAGCCCATAAGGTTTTCCAGAAATAGCTAAGGAATTTGGCATCACGGTCAGAGACTATGTTCCGAGGCATACCATGCAACCTAACTATCTCCCTAAAGAACAACTCAGCTACATGAGAGGCATCATTGGATTTTAGACAAGGTATGAAATGAGCCATTTTAGAGAACCTGTCTACTACTACGAAAATAGAGTCCCGTTCGGTCCTAGACTTAGGCAATCCTAATACGAAGTCCATGGACAAGTCAGTCCAGGGATGCGAAGGTATAGGCAGGGGAGAGTACAGACCTTGGGTGGAATTTTTGGACTTAGCTTCCTTACAGGTAACACATCTGCTGCATATACGATCCATGTCCTTCCGCAAGGCCGGCCAATAGAAGTGGTCTTGCAAGACCTTGAGAGTTTTGACTGGACCGAAATGTCCCATCAATCCACCTCCATGGGCTTCCCTACAGAAAAATTCCCTCAAAGAACAGTTAGGTACGCACAGACGGTTATCATAAAACAGAAATCCCTCCATACGATGGAACTTACCAACCGAATGTCTAGCACTGGCCAAGTAAGGTATTTTAAAATCAGGGTCGGTTTCATACAAGTTTTTAATGAATTCAAAACCCAGTAGTTTGGTTCCAAGCGTAGAGAGAAGGGTATACCTGCGGGACAGAGCGTCGGCCACGACGTTATCCTTACCTTGTTTATATTTAATAACGTACGGGAAGGTTTCTATAAACTCTACCCAACGGGCATGCCGCTTGCTAAGTTTCTGCTGGCCCTTGAGATGCTTCAGTGATTCGTGGTCAGTGTGGATGATGAACTCCTTCGGCCAAAGGTAATGCTGCCACGTCTGAAGGGCCCTCACAAGTGCGTAGAGTTCCTTATCATAGGTCGCGTAATTGAGGGTCGCTCCACCTAGCTTCTTACTAAAGTAAGAAACTGGCTTTCCTTCCTGCATAAGAACAGCACCAATTCCTATGCCTGAGGCGTCGCATTCTATTTCAAAAGCTTTAAGGAAATCTGGTAATAAAAGTAAGGGAGCGTTAGTTAACTTCCCTTTTAGAGTTTGGAAAGCGTCTTCCTGTGCAGGACCCCATTTAAACCCAACGTCCTTTTTGATAACCTCAGTCAGGGGTGCAGCAATGGTGCTAAAGTCCTGTACGAATCTCCTGTAGAATCCAGCTAGGCCATGGAAGCTCCGGACTTCTCCCACCGTCTTGGGAGTTGGCCAATCCCGAATGGCCTGGACCTTGGCTTCATCCACGCGGATGCCTTCTGCTCCTACAACAAATCCTAAGAAGACCAAGTTATCCGTTCCAAAAATGCATTTGGCCATGTTAGCAAACAGACGTTCCTTCCTAAGGACTTCTAAGACCTGTCCTAAATGTTGTACATGATCGATGAGACTTCGGCTATATATCAGAATGTCGTCGAAATAAACCACTACGAATTCACCAATGAATGATCTAAGCACATGGTTCATTAGTCTCATAAAGGTACTCGGTGCATTAGTCAAACCAAAGGGCATGACTAACCATTCATAAAGCCCATGTTTGGTTTTAAAAGCCGTCTTCCATTCGTCCCCCTCTTTCATCCTAATCTGATGATACCCGCTCCTAAGATCTATTTTAGAAAAGATCCTAGACCCATACAACTCATCTAGCATGTCATCTAGCCTAGGGATAGGGTGACGGTACTTAACTGTAATGCTATTGATGGCGCGGCAGTCCACACACATCCTCCATGAGCCGTCTTTCTTTGGGACCAACAGGACGGGCACGGCGCACGGGCTCAAGCTCTCCCGTATGAAGCCCTTGTCCAGGAGCTCCTCGACCTGCCTTTGCAGTTCCTTGGTTTCTACGGGATTGGTCCTGTAGGCCGGTCGGTTCGGCAGTGATGCTCCCGGAACTAAATCTATCTGATGCTCAATTCCTCGAAAGGGTGGCAGTCCACTGGGGTTTTCTTCAGGAAAAACATCGCTAAACCTGTCCAACAGTTGCTTCAGTTCACTCAGAATTTCCGGTGGAGGGTCAGCGGCCGTTAGTTGATCTTGATAGGCTAACAGAATGTATTGAGTTTGTGCAGTGTGGGACTTCCTTACCTGGTTGGGTTTGATCAGCAGGCTGGTTTCCTTAACCGAGGCCTTTCCTTTCTTGTCTAGCCCTCGGTTAACTCGTAGTTGGAGCTGATCTTGGTGCACCTCGGTGGGAGTAAGAGGAACCAAAGTTATCTTCTTCCCATCATGGTTAAAGGAGTGCCGGTTGGCAAGGCCATCATGAATGGCCTTCTTGTCGAACTGCCAGGGCCGTCCCAGAAGGATGTGACTCGCGTCCATGGGCAGTACATTGCATTCCACTTCGTCGGTGTACCTCCCAATGGTCAGAGGGATCGTAACCTGTTCCCTGACCTGAAGTTCTCCATCCTCATTCAGCCATTCCAACTTGAAGGGCCGGGGGTGTGGCCGTGTGGCTAGTCCGAGCTTCCTGACAAGGGAAACACTGGTTACATTAGTGCAACTCCCTCCGTCTATAATTAAAGAACATACCTTTCCTTGTACAACACATCGTGTATGGAAGAGGTTTTCTCTTTGTTCTGAGTCTTCGGGTCGTGTCTGCAGGCTGAGGGTACGTCTAGTGACCAGCAGCTGGCCCTGGGCTGGGAGATCGAGTGGCCCTTCTTCCTCATCAAATATTGGCCCGGTGTCCTCTTTATCCGATTCGACCTCACCATTCTCAAGGAGAATCATCACCCTCTGGTTTGGACACTTGTTCGCGTAATGTCCCAAACCCTGACACTTAAAACAACGAATATCTCTAGCCCTGCTCGTGGAGTTCACGGCTTTGCCTTTTTCAAACCGTGAGGCAGGGTTAGTTTTAAACATGGAAGTTTCATTTTGGTTCGAAACTATACCTTTTTCTTGCGGAACAGGCTTGGTGGAGGCCGCGGACGGATAGGTCGTCCGGGGGAGGTAGGCCGGTTTGGAGAATCCCCTCCTCTTGACCTGTTGTTCAATGAGGATGGCCTTGTGGAGCATTTCTTCCACGCTTTCAAATTCTTGTAGCTCCATCCGATCCATGATCTCGCGATTAAGTCCGGACAAGAACCTGGCCATGGTCGCCTCATCATCCTCTTCGATGTCAGCTTTTAACATCAGTGTTTCCATCTCCTGGAAATAGTCCTCCACGTTCCTGGTTCCCTGGGTCAGGCGTCTCAGCTTCTGATGCAGTTCCCTGTGATAATGACTAGGAACAAAACGTTTACGCATTAGTAGAGTTAGTTCATCCCAAGTAGCTATAGGAGGCTCTGCTGCCCTTCTTCTTAAAGCTACTACCTGATCATACCAATTGATCGCATAGCCCCCGAACTTAGAGGCGGCCAACCTTACCTTCTTGATTTCAGAGAAATTTTGGCAGTCGAAGGTAAGTTCTACCTTCCTTTCCCATTCAAGGTAGGCGGCTGGATCATTCTTGCCTAAGAACGATGGAATCTCCAACCGGAGTCCCCCTAGATTATCATCAGTCGTTCTTCTAGCGAAGGGGTTTTCCTCCTCTCGCACCCTCCGGCCTCTCCTAGGCTGAATGGAACGAGTTTCAAACCGTTCGTCTTCTTCATCTTCCTCATCAGAAGGTTGTGTTCGACCTCTCGTCCGGTTCCTCCTTGTAGTGTGAGCTTGCCGGCCCTGTTGATCCTCTTGTACTCTGTCTAGCCTTTTGTGTATTCCTTCCAACCCAGCATTCATAACCTGAATAAAATGCTCATTGAGATAGGTCAGTTGCTCGTTGGTCAGGCCAACTTCGGTCAGGTCTCTCTCGCTTCTGGACATCTGGTTTACCTGTGGCACTTGAACAAACAAGTTAGATAAACAAAAGGTGTTTGCCCTCAGGTGTTTGGTTCTCTCACAGGATCACTTGCCGCCTAGTTTCTCAAGGTTCTAAGCAGACAGTCCAAACCGATAGGAGAGTAGTTCCAGCCAAGAAAGAGATAGACAGATTGCAAGATTTTGTTTGGCTAGCTGATTGGCCTACCCCTAGAACCGATTTCTCCTGGTTCTATTTTTTTTTTTTTTTTTTTTTGAATCAACTGATTGGGAATAGACTCAGCTAGCGGAATAGATAGACAGAAAAGGATTGTGTTTTTTTTTTTTTTTTTTTTTTTTTTTTTTTTTTTTTTTTTTTGAAACGAAAGAAAGTTTTGGAGGAGATGAGAAGATGGAATTGTTGTACCAACCAGAAGCGGCTCTGATACCACTTGATAGAAGGTCGGACTAGGATTAGTACTTCAGGTGGTACGTCCTTGGATAGTTCTTGGTCCGAAGGCTACTAGCACTTACGGATTGCGATGGATTGATAGGGACCGTTAGAGGATGCGGAAGGCCTCTAGTATTCCCACTCCTTTGGACCGTGGATATGACCCACCACGACGCCCTGGGGAGGTTAACTGTGGAAGTAACCCTTACCAACAGTTAGACTGTCCGAAAAGAACAGAGAGATTCGCGGCCGATGCTCACGAGAACAAAAGTTCGATAAAGAAGATCAAAAGGTGTTTATTGCATTTGAAGAGTTTTGACACTTATAGGATTTTAGAGTCAAAGAGTTTAGGTGAGAAAATACAGAAAACTAAGCTTAGAAACTCGCAGCTAATTAAAGAGTTGACTTGGCCAAATTGACCCTTCGGCTACTCGGTCGCGCTTGTTTGGATCAGGGTCAACCAGGTCGAGCCGTTTGGAAGGCCTGTCGGTTCTGGCTTAAGTCCACGGCCTTGAATCATGGCTTCAACTTGAATCTGAAGTTCCTTAAGCTTGAACTTGTCAAATGGCCCTTGTAGTACGTCCGTCCCTTGTTCCGGCTGTTCTTCACGTCCGAGAAAGGGGCCCTCACGTCCATCTTCCGATTTTCCCCGTACCAAAGCCAATCTGACTCGTTCGTTCTCATTTTCTTGGTCACTTGGGCGTGAGATTTGAAGTCTGGGTCGAAGAATTCGGTCGTTCGGTGGTTGATCTTTCCTCAGCTCAGTTCCGGGTCGTTTTGGGTCGATACGGTAGATGACACGGTCATGAATTCCCGTACAACGGTCGTGGTTTCCTGTACTGCTCTGGCCAACCTCCGTCCACGAACCAAATGATTCCCTGTCTGGTCCGAAAGTGCCGTCCGTGTCCTGATTCCCATCAACTTGGACCTGCTCGCTAATCCGTAGCTCCACTTTGTCATCGAGCCATCGGAGTCGGTAGGGCCGTGGATGCTTGGTCGTAGGAAGGCCGAGCTTATCCACCAGGTACATGCTTGCCACATTAGTACAGGAACCTCCATCGATAATGAGACTACATACCTTAGTCTCCACGCTACATCTTGTATGGAAGATGTTTTCCCGCTGAATGGTGTCTGGATCGTACATAGCACTGAGGGCTCGCCTGGGGACGAGGATCTCTCCAACTTCGGGGTAATCAGTCACCTCTTCTTCGGATTCGATTGGCTCTGGGGGAGCCTCATCCTCAGACTCATACTTGCCATTGTCGCGGATCACCATGACTCGTTGGTTTGGGCAGTCCCTGGCGTAATGACCCTTTCCCTGACATTTAAAGCAAGTAATATCTCTAGCCCGTGGGTTTGTAAACTTACCTGGTGTAGTGGTAGGTTTCGGGGTGCCTGGGTTGGCCTTCTTGGCCCGGTCATCTACGGCGACCGACTTCCCTTTGTCGAAGCTCCGCGGTTGTTGGGAACTCCAGTTGGGCTTGACCCGGTTCATAGCGGCTCCTTTCCGCTTGATGTGCTGTTCGGCCTGGATAGCCACGTGAAGCAGCTCGTATAAGTTGTTGTACGTCTGGCGTTCCACCTTTCGGACGATGCGATCTTGCAAACTGTCCAAAAACTGGGCCATTAAGGTCTCGACCGAATCGTTGACCTCTAACCGATTCTTGAGGGTTTCAAACTCCTCGCAGTATTCCTCTACGGTCTGGCTCCCTTGGCTCAGCTTCCGGAACCTCTTCTGTAGATCCCTGTGGAAGGTAACTGGTACATACCTCTTGCGGAGGTGAAAGCTCATGTCAGCCCATGAGGTGATGGGGTGTAGGTGTCGCCTTCTCCGTTCGGCCACCTCTCGGTCCCACCATGCCAGTGTGTTGTCCGTGAGCTGGGCCGCGGCTAACGTCACCTTCCGTCCTTCCGAGTAATTGTAATACTCGAAAATGTATTCCATTCGCCTCTCCCAATCCAGATAAGCCTCCGGATTGATTCGTCCTGCAAAAGTAGGAGGCGTCAGTTTCAAATCTTTACCTTGCCAGGGTGATCTGCTCCAAGGACACATTTCTTTTCATTAGCAAACAATCGTTCTTTCCTAAGCCCTTCCAAGACTTGTTCTAAATGTCTAACATGCTCACTCATGCTCTTACTATAGATCAGGATATCATCAAAGTAAACGACAACAAATTCACCTATATATGATCTAAGAACATGATTCATCAAACGCATAAAGGTGCTAGGAGAATTTGTCAAGCCAAACGGCATAACAAGCCATTCATAAAGTTCATGCTTAGTTTTAAAAGCTGTTTTCCATTCATCCCCTTCCTTCATTCTAATTTGATGGTATCCACTTCTAAGATCTATTTAAGAAAAAACCTTTGAACCATGCAATTCATCCAACATATCATCTAAACGGGGAATGGGATGGCGATACTTAACCGTAATGTTTTTGATGGCTCTGCAGTCCACACACATTCTCCAAGTTCCATCCTTCTTGGGTACAGGCAAGACTGGGACCGCGCAGGGGCTTAAACTTTCCCTGATGTAGCCTTTGTCCATTAGGTCGTCAACTTGCCTTTGCAACTCCTTGGTTTCAATCGGGTTGGTGTGATAAGCTGGACGGTTTGGTAAGGAGGCTCCCGGTACCAGATCGATTTGGTGTTCTATTCCACGGATGGGAGGTAGTCCACTGGGAGCTTCTTCTGGAAACACGTCCTGAAACCTGTGCATAATAGGCTTAAGTTCACTCGGCAGTTCCGGTGGGACGTTAGAAGCTGTCAGTGTTTCTTTATAAACAAGCAAGATAAAAGATGGACGAGAAAACAAAGTTTTCTTTACCTGACTTGGCTTGATATAAAAATTGGACTTCCTGACCTGTTCTGGCTGCTATTCTAGCTCCCGGCTCTTCCGAAGCTGTACTTGGTCCTGGTGTACTTCGGTTGGAGATAGAGGCATAAGAGTGATCTTCTTTCCTTGGTGCTCAAACATGTGCCGGTTAGTGTATCCATCATGTACTGCCTTTCTATCAAATTGCCAAGGCCGGCCTAAGAGAATATGGCTGGCGTCCATAGGCAGGACATTGCACAAGACCTCGTCGTGATATCGACCGATGGTAATAGGGACGGTGACTTGCTCTTTGACGTGCTGAACTCCTTCATTTAGCCATTCTAGCTTAAATGGTCTCGGATGTGGTCTGGTTTCCAGCCCCAGTTTCCTGACAAGGACGTCACTAGCCACGTTAGTACAACTTCCACCATCAATGATCAAAGAACAAACCATATTATTGATTAAACAACGAGAGTGGAAGAGATTCTCTCTCTGTTCTTTGTGACTGGTCTTGGGTTGAACGCTTAGTGATCTCATGGTCACAAGTAGATTGCCTTGGGCCGGATAGTCAAATGATTCTTCCTCGTCAATGATTGGTCCAATGTCTTCTCCCTCCTCATCCTCGGATTCCACTTCCCCATTGTCAAGCAAGATCATGACCTTTTGGTTCGGGCACTTGTTGGCATAATGTCCTAATCCATGACACTTGAAACACCTGATATCTCTGGCTCTACTCGTGGATTCCACGGTTTTGCCTTTGTCAAAACGAGAGGGTTGGTTAGGTTTAAACTCGATATTTGGTAGAAGAGGAGACTTACCTTTGTCTTGGTAGTTTGGCTTAGGTGCGTAGGCCGGTTTTGGTGCGTAAGCAGGCTTAGAGAAACCTCTTCTTTTAACTTGTTGTTCAATAAGGATCGCTTTGTGGAGCATGTCTTCCACACTTTCAAACTCCTGGAGCTCCAACCGGTCTTGTATTTCTCGGTTTAATCCTGCTAGGAAACGAGCCAAGGTTGCATCTAAATCCTCCTCAACATCAGCCTTAAGCATAAGTGTTTCCATTTCCTGAAAATAGTCCTCAACGTTCTTTGTCCCCTGTGTCAAACGCCTTAGTCTCTGATGAAGATCCCTGTTATAGTGACTAGGAACAAATCTTTTTCTCATTAGCTCAGTTAGTTCTTGCCAAGTAGTTATTGGAATTTCTCCCAGCCTTCTTCTGAGAGAAACTACTTGATCATACCAGTTAATGGCATAGCCGCTAAATTCAGAAGCGGCTAGTCTTACTTTCCTAAGTTCAGAAAAGTTTTGGCAATCGAAAACAAGCTCAGTTTTTCTTTCCCATTCTAGATAGGCGTCCGGATCATTCTTACCATCAAAGGTAGGAATTCTCAGCTTAAGTCCACCAAGCCCATCGTACGTTCTTCTGGCAATTGGGTTTTCTTCATCCCGGTTCCTGTGGCCTCTCCTGGCCCTGAGGGAACGATTGTCTTCAAATCGATCTTCCATGTCCTGACCATCAAAAGATCGGCTGTTCCTCCTGCCACGAGTTCTCCTCTGGCCTGGCCTCGCCTGGCCTTGTTGATCTTCCTGAATTTTGTCCAGCCGGACGTTCACTTCTTCAAGACCTAGGTTCACAGTTCTCATCAAATGGTCAGTCAAAGCTTTCATTTGTAAGCTAGATAAACTGCTTCTAGAGTTGTTGTTCCTTTCTTCCTCACTATCAGACATGGTTTCCTGAAAAGAAACTTAAGCAGATAATGTTATAAGCAACAATACCCTTGCACTCAAGTGTTTATCCTCACCACTCAAGTGTTTTATCTCACGGGTTCTGTTTAAGTAGCACTCAGAGTTGCTTCCCAAGGTTCTAAACGAACAAGTCAAGCCAAATCCAGCAAGTAACTTCCAAACAACGATGGTACCCAGGTTGTGTCTGTCCGACCATAGGCCCAACCGACCACTCTGCTGGAATCATTCCAATCCAGATGATTCCCATAGGCAACCACAGCTCTGGTTCACAACCGTTCAAGGCACCCGGACGTGACCATGCGGCCGAGGGGTCTTTTACGGATTCATCCCAGATCGGCACACAGCCATGATCCGAGCGCATTATGCGACCGGACCCTCGCACCCGTTCAATCGCACTCTATGGTATGCCCAGAACCGATTGCCAAAACCCTGGATAACTGCTTTCTCATGAGTCTGGACGAGACAGAACTGACGGATCAGCCTCCTTGAGCCTGCTCTTGGTGAATGGTCCTCGAAGTACGCTCGTTCCTTGGTCCAGCTGTTCTGACTGCACTTCATGGACGAGAAAGGGGGCCTCCCATCCGTCTTCTGTTCTCCCTCGTACCAAGGCCATTCTGTCTTGACCGTTCTCATTTTCTTGGTCACTTGGGTGTGAGTTCTGAACTCTAGGACGAAGGATTCAGTCATTTGGTCGAGAATCCTTTCTCAGCTCGATCCCGTGTCGCATCGGGTCGATACGGTAGACGACACGGTCGTTGGTTCCCGTACCACGGTCGATGGCTCTCGTACCATGGTCGATGGCTCCCGTACCATGGTCGATGGCTCCCGTACTACCCTGGTGAACCTCCATCCGTGGTCCCATTGCTACTGTGCTTCGTCCGGAGGTGTAGTCTGTGTCCTGATTCCCATCATTCCCCTCCTCTTGAAAAGGATTTGTCCATGAATCCGGATAGTCTGCCACAAAAGGAGACAGGTCAGAGAAATTAAAATTTGTGGACACATAGTACTTACCTTGGAGATCTATCTGATAAGCGTTGTCATGCAAGCGCTTGAGAACGGTAAAATGGTCCATCCTTCCTTGGCATGAGATTTGACTTCCTGCCTCAGGAAACCGTTCCTTCCTCAGATGTATCCATACTTGGTCCCCTGGTTGAAATACCACCTTGTTCCTTCCTTTGTTAGCATACTTTTCATATTGCCTCGTTTTTGCTTCAATGTTTGCTTTAACCTGCTCATGAATCTTCTTGACTGCCTCAGATTTTTTTCTACCATCAACACTTCCACAGTCATTAATAGGCAAAGGTAAAAGATCCAAAGGAGACAGAGGATTAAAACCATAGACAATTTGAAAAGGAGAGAACTTTGTTGCAGAATGTACCGAATGGTTGTAGGCGAATTCCACATGGGGCAAATGTTCTTCCCAAGTCCTTAAGTTCTTGCTAACCAAGGTTCTAAGCAAAGCTGATAGGGTTCTATTTACTACCTCAATCTGACCATCAGTCTGCGGATGGCAGGTAGTTGAAAACAAAAGTCTAGTACCTAGCTTGGCCCACAAAGTTTTCAAGAAGTAACTAAGAAATTTAGTATCACGATCAGACACAATGTTCCTGGGCATTCCATGCAACCTAACTATCTCCCTAAATAACAGTTCGGCTACATGCGAGGCATCATTCGATTTCAAGCAAGGAATAAAGTGTGCCATTTTAGAGAACCGATCTACTACTACCAAGATAGAGTCCCTACCGGTCCTAGATTTAGGCAGTCCTAGAACAAAGTCCATTGACAAGTCGGTCTAAGGGTGAGAAGGAATAGGCAAATGAGAATACAGACCTTGTGTGGAGTTTTTGGACTTAGCTTCCTTGCAGGTAACACACCGGCTGCAGATGCAGTCCACATCCTTTCGTAGGCCCGGCCAATAGAAGTGATCTTGTAGGACCTTGAGTGTCTTGACTGGTCCGAAGTGTCCCATTAGGCCTCCTCCATGGGCTTCCCTGCAGAACAACTCCTTCCAAGAACAATTAGGCACACATTCCTAAGAAGACTAGGTTATCCGTTCCAAAAGTGCACTTGGCCGCATTGACAAACATACGTTCTTTCCTAAGGACCTCTAAAACCTTTCCTAAATGTTGCACATGGTCTGATAAGCTACGACTGTATACCAAGATATCATCGAAATAGACCACTACAAATTCTCCTATAAACGACCTAAGCACATGATTCATCAACCGCATGAATGTATTTGGTGCATTGGTCAGGCCGAAAGGCATTACCAACCATTCATATAGCCTTTGCTTGGTTTTGAAAGCAGTTTTCCACTCATTCCCTTCTTTCATCCTAATATGGTGGTAACCACTCCTAAGATCTATCTTAGAGAAGATTCTAGACCCTTACAACTCATCTAGCATGTCGTCTAGCCTAGGGATGGGATGGTGGTACTTAACTGTGATGTTGTTGATGGCTCTGCAGTCCACGCACATTCTCCAAGAACCATCTTTCTTAGGTACCAATAGGACTGGCACGGCGCACGGGCTCAAGCTCTCCCGGATAAAGCCTTTGTCCATGAGCTCCTTTACTTGCCTTTGCAGCTCCTTGGTTTCCATGGGGTTAGTCCTGTAGGCTGGTCGGTTAGGTAGTGACACTCTTGGGACTAGGTCGATTTGATGCTCAATCCCATGTAAGGGAGGTAATCCACTGATA
Source organism: Iljinskaea planisiliqua (assembly GCA_900108845.1). Lineage (NCBI taxonomy): Eukaryota > Viridiplantae > Streptophyta > Magnoliopsida > Brassicales > Brassicaceae > Iljinskaea > Iljinskaea planisiliqua. Next base: position 27,106 of record FNXX01000064.1, read on the forward strand.
CGAGGATCACCTCTCTCCCACGGATTACACTTCGAAGTTGGTCTGGATAAACTTTGAACTCAATTGAGCTACTAGCTCTCAAGAACAAAGGAATGGATCGTTAGGTCGCACAAGGGATGCGGAAGGCCCTTGATATTCCAAACCTCAGCAGTCCTAAGATATGACTCACTTAGACGACCGAAGAGGGGTTGTTGTTTGGATATGACTCACCCAGCAACAGGGGTTTGTTCACAAGGAACAACAGAGATTCAGTCTCCAAGACAATCGCAATGATCAAACTTAACTTCTTATTGATTCAATGGTTTCTGAAATACATATATAGTGTTTGTGTTTCAGAAAACAAGAAAAGACAACACGGAAAACAATACATTAATGAAGTAAAGACTTGACTGAATTGATTCCATGTTGACTGACTCTTCAACTGATGTGAACACACGGCCAGGGTGCTATGTGAATCGCCATTTAGGAAGGTCCACCTAAATCTTCATGAATCCTTACTAAAAAGTCGATTTTAGGAAGGGGTTCCCGAATCCTCTTTGAACCTTACTAAAGTCGTGTGTTTCACATCTTCCTCCTTAAGGTTGAACTGAACATTGGCAGAACTAAGTAAAGAACTTAGCGTTTGAGACAGCTGCCTGGTCCGCGCCCTGGTCATTGTTCCGACCGGTACTAGCAAAGCGTCCTCAGCTACATGCTCCACACCTTCTGGTCCATGCTCTTCCACGGCCTTAAGCTCAGCTTCAGGTTCCGGTTCAAGCTCTCTATCCTTGGTGCCATCTATGATCACATCATCCCCTCCTGGTTGAAAAGGATTTGACCTCAAATCTTGATCATCTGCCACAAAAGGAATTAAGTCAGAAACATTAAAGCTTGAACTAACTTGATACTTACCTTGCAAATCAATTTGATAGGCATTTTTGTTGATCCGCTTGACTATCTTGAATGGTCCATCAACCCTAGGAATAAGTTTGGACTTCCTTTCAGCCGGAAATCGATCCTTCCTCAAGTAAACCCAAACTTGATCTCCAACATCAAAGACTAGCTCGCGTCGGCCCTTGTTGGCTTTCTTAGCATACTGCTTAGTCTTCTCCTCAATGTTGTTCCTTGCTTTCTCATGGATCTGTTTGACAAGTTTAGCTTTCTTCTCGCCATCTAAACTAGTTCTTTCACTCAAAGGCAAAGAGATTAGATCCAAAGGAGACAAAGGATTGAAAACATAAACAATCTAAAATGGAGAGTACTTTGTAGCCGAATGAACTGCATGACTGTATGCGAACTCTACATGTGGTAAGCACTCTTCCCAAGTTCTAAGCTTCTTTTTAATGACAGCCCTTAGCAAAGTTGACAAAGTCCTATTAACTACTTCTGTTTGTCCATCAGTTTGCGGATGACAAGTAGTTGAAAACAACAACTTAGTACCTAACTTAGACCAAAGAGTTTTCCAGAAGTAACTCAAGAACTTAGTGTCCCTATCAGAAACTATTGTTCTAGGCATGCCATGCAAACGAATGATCTCACTAAAGAACAAATCAGCTATGTGCAATGCATCATCAGTTTTATGACATGGAATAAAATGAGCCATCTTAGAAAATCTATCTACAACAACAAAGATAGAATCCTTTCCTGTCCTAGTTCTAGGCAACTGAAGCACAAAATCCATAGATATGTCATTCCACGGATGAGTAGGAATAGGCAAGGGAGTATACATACCATTAGGCTGCACTTTGGACTTAGACTGTTTACAAGTAACACACCTGCCACAGATCCTTTCAACACCCTTTTGTAGATGCGGCCAACAGAAGTGTTCTTGCACTACCTTCAGAGTCTTTACTATTCCAAAATGCCCCATCAATCCTCCTCCATGGGCTTCCCTTACAAGTAACTCTCCCAAAGAACAGTTAGGAATGCATAAGCGACTTGCATAAAACAAGTAACCATCATTCCTATAGAACTTGCCACTTGCGGTTCTAGAACAAGCAAGAAATGGTTCTTTGAAGTCTAGATCAGTCTCATATAACTGCTTAACTCGCTCAAATCCGAGAAACTTAGCATCTAGGGTAGAGATAAGCACATACCTTCGAGACAAAGCATCAGCCACAACATTTTCTTTACCTTTCTTGTACCGAATGACATAGGGAAAGGTTTCAATGAATTCAATCCATCTGGCATGTCTTTTGTTGAGCTTGTGCTGTCATTTCAAGTGCTTGAGAGTCTCATGATCAGTATGCACCATAAACTCCTTAGGCCAAAGATAATGTTGCCAAGTTTGCAAAGCTCTCACCAGTGCATAAAGCTCCTTATCATATGTTGGGTAATTGAGAGTGGCTCCTCCTAACTTCTCACTGAAGTAAGCAATCGGTTTCCTATCCTGCATCAAGACAGCACCAATTCCAACTCCTGAGGCATCACACTCAATCTCAAAAGTTTTTAGGAAATCAGGCAAAACAAGAAGAGGTGCATTCGTAAGCTTCCCTTTCAGTGTCTGGAATGAGTCTTCTTGTGCTTGCTCCCACTTGAATACCACATTCTTCTTGATGACTTCGGTAAGAGGGGATGCTATCGTGCTGAAGTCCTTCACAAACCTTCTGTAGAATCCCGCAAGGCCATGAAAGCTTCTGACCTCTCCTACGGTTTTCGGACTTGGCCATTCCCTAATAGCTTTAACCTTTTCCTCATCCACTTTAATGCCATCTGCACTCAAAACAAAACCCAAAAACACGAGATTATCTGTCCCAAAAGTGCATTTCTTCAAGTTAGCATAGAGCTTTTCCTTCATAAGAACTCCTAAAACCGATTTTAGATGATCAATGTGCTCACTAAGTGTTTTCTGCAGACAAGAATGTCATCGAAGTATACTACAACAAAGACTCCTATGAAAGCTCTCAGGACATGATTCATCAATCTCATGAAAGTACTAGGTGCATTGGTTAAACCAAAAGGCATAACTAACCATTCATACAAACCTAACTTAGTTTTGAAAGCGGTTTTCCATTCATCCTCTTCCTTCATCCTTATCCACTTTTCAAATCAATTTTAGAAAAGATGCATGATCCATGAAGTTCATCCAACATATCATCTAATCTAGGGATGGGATGTCTGTACTTAACTGTGATGTTGTTGATTGCTCTACAATCCACACACATATGCCAACTGCCATCTTTCTTGGGCACAAGGAGAACTGGAACTGCGCATGGACTCATGCTCTCTCCGATGTATCCCTTCTCCATGAGCTCATTGATTTTTTTTTGCAGCTCTTTAGTCTCAACAGGATTGGTCCTGTATGCTGGTCTGTTTGGAAGAGAAGCGCCTGGTATGAAATCAATCTGGTGCTCAATGCCTCTGATTGGAGGTAGACCATTCGGGTTTTCATCCGGAAACACATCCCTAAAACCTTGCAAAAGAGATTCAAACTCACTTGGAAGCTCCAGTGCATTGTTAGAAGAAGACATTAGTGTTTCTTTAAAAGCTAGCAAAAGCATTGGTTGATTAGAAAACAAAGCTTTCTTGATCTCACTAGTTTTAGCAAAGAAATTAGAATGCCTTACTTGCTTGGAATCACTTTCCTTGGATGATTCGGATTCTTTATCTCGCTTGGCTTGTTCTCTTCTTTCCTTTAGAAGCTTTTGATCCTCACGTACCTCTTGCGGTGACAGTGGTGCCAACATGATCTTCTTCCCTTGGTGTTCAAAGGTGTGACGGTTTGTGTACCCATCATGTATGGCTCTTTTGTCATACTGCCAAGGCCTTCCTAAAAGAATGTGACCGACCTCCATAGGTAGAACGTCGCAAAGGATCTCATCCTTGTATCTTCCAATGGTGATTGGAACTAGGACTTGGTTGCTCGCCTTCATCTCTCCTGTTTCATTAAGCCACTGAAGAGAGTATGGTCGAGGGTGTTTCCTCATACTCAAGCCGAGTTTCTTAACCATTGTCTAGCTAGCCACGTTGGTACAGCTGCATCCATCCACGATCAGGCTACATACTTTGTCATTGACATAACATCTAGTGTGAAAGAGGTTCTCTCTCTGCTCATGCCCCTTAGGTTTGAGTTGTGCACTCAAGGTTCTTCTAGTAACCAAAAGTTCCCCGTGAGCAGGATAATCTATTTGCTCTTCCTCAGAATCTGTTTGCGGCTTCTCGTTCTCAGATTCTATGTCACCGTTCTCCAGAACAATCATGACTCTCTTGTTGGTACAGTCCCTAGCATAGTGTCCAATCCCTTGGCATTTGAAGCACCTCATATCCCTGGCTCGTGCAGTAGGAGCTTCCGCCTTTTCCTTGACACTACTAGAAGATGGATTAGTTTTAAAATCAGAAATAGGTTTGGTTAGAGCTTTACCCTTGTCTTGGTAGCTAAGTTTAGCAACCAGTTTGTAGATGGACTTAGGTAGACTCCTTCTCTTAACCTGCTGCTCAACCAAGATCGCCTTGTGTAGCATCTCTTCTAGGCAGTCATACTCTTGCATCTCCAACCTATCTTAGATGTCACGGTTGAGTCCTCCTAGAAATCTGGCCATTGTAGCCTCCGGATCTTCATCAGCATCTGCTTTGATCATTAGCGTCTCCATCTCTTGGAAGTAATCCTCAACGCTCTTAGTTCCTTGAACTAATCTCCTAAGCCTCTGATGCAAGTCTCGGTTGTAGTGGATGGGCACAAAACGCTTCCTCATGAGAGTGATCATCTCATCCCATGTGGCTACGGGTCTATCACCTGTTCTCCTCCTGTTGGTCACAATTTGATCCCACCAGTTAATAGCATGACCATAGAACTCAGTTGCGGTCAACCTTACCTTTTTAAGTTTGGAATAGTTCTGACAATCAAAGACCAGTTCTATCTTTTTCTCCCACTCTAGGTAAGCATCTGGATCGTTTTTACCATGGAAGGATGGGATTTTTAACTTCAGGCCACCTAGGTTATCATCTTGTCTTCCCCGGGTCTCTCTAGGCCGTCTGGTCCTTCTTTGGCTGTCACTAGAGGAGTGTTCATACTCTTCATTGGCCCTGGTACGCCTTTGTGCGGTTCGTGATCTACCAGTTGCTTCCTCTGGTGGTGGTCTGGTTTGGATGTCCTCTTGGACCCGATCAAGTCGAACGTTGATCTCCTCAAGTTCTGATCTCATCATTCTTTTCATTTCTCCCATCAAGGCCCTCATTTGAATTTTAGAAAGGCCAACATTCTGATTGTCCTCCCGTTCATCATTACTTGGATCGGACATCTTTTCCTATGAACAAGAACAAACAAGTTAAGGAAACAGAAACTCTCCAACGGCCGGTCCAAACTCTTCAACGGCCGGTTCTCCCTTGTGGATTTTCCTGCAAACACTTAAACAAACGAGTCAATTAATAACCCTCTGCCTCACAAGTGTTTATGTCTCGCAGTGAAATCTCAAGAGTTCCAATAGAACAAATCTGTCAAACCCAATGAATCTATCCAAACAACCAAAGTAGATGAAGAGGTAGATAGATAGATTGCAAGCTTTTGGTTCTGGATGATTGACCAACCCTTGAAACCGATTTCTCCTGGTTTCTTAAACACTTTTTCTTTTGTGTACTCTTTTTTTTTTTTTTTGAATATCAGGCGGCTCACCCAGAGAACAGAGAGACATATAAGAACATTTTTTTGTTTTTTTTTTGGTTGAAGAAGATGAAAAGGTGAGAAAGATGGATCGAAATAGATATCAAACTTCAAAGTGGGCTCTGATACCACTTGATACGAGGATCACCTCTCTCCCACGGATTACACTTCGAAGTTGGTCTGGATAAACTTTGAACTCAATTGAGCTACTAGCTCTCAAGAACAAAGGAATGGATCGTTAGGTCGCACAAGGGATGCGGAAGGCCCTTGATATTCCAAACCTCAGCAGTCCTAAGATATGACTCACTTAGACGACCGAAGAGGGGTTGTTGTTTAGATATGACTCACCAAGCAACATGGGTTTGTTCACAAGGAACAACAGAGATTCAGTCTCCAAGACAATTGCAATGATCAAACTTAACTTCTTATTGATTTAATGGTTTCTGAAATACATATATAGTGTTTGTGTTTCAGAAAACAAGACAAGACAACACGGAAAACAATACATTAATGAAGTAAAGACTTGACTGAATTGATTCCATGTTGACTGACTCTTCAACTTATGTGAACACGCGGCCAGGGTGCTATGTGAATCGCCATTTAGGAAGGTCCACCTAAATCTTCATGAATCCTTACTAAAAAGTCGATTTTAGGAAGGGGTTCCCGAATCCTCTTTGAACCTTACTAAAGTCGTGTGTTTCACATCTTCCTCCTTAAGGTTGAACTGAACATTGGCAGAACTAAGTAAAGAACTTAGCGTTTGAGACAGCTGCCTGGTCCGCGCCCTGGTCATTGCTCCAGCCGGTACTCGCAAAGCGTCCTCAGCTACAAGCTCCACACCTTCTGGTCCATGCTCTTCCACGGCCTTAATCTCATCTTCAGGTTCCGGTTCAAGCTCTCCATCCTTGGTGCCATCCATGATCACATCATCCACTGGGGTTCTCTTCCGGAAATACGTCCCTAAACCTGTCTAACAAAGCCTTAAGCTCACTCGGGATCTCCGGTGGAACATCAGTAACCATTAGCTTGTCTTGATAAGCAAGCAGAATATACTGAGTTTGAGAAGGTTTAGACTTCCTGACCTGGTTTGGTTTGATCAGAAGGCTGGTTTCTTTAGCCGGTGCCTTACCTTTCTTGTCTAGTTCTCAGCTTGCCCGAAGCTGGAGCTGGTCCCTGTGTACCTCAGAAGGGGAGAGGGGGACCAGAGTGATCTTCTTACCATCATGGTCGAAAGAGTGTCAATTGGCAAAGCCATCATGCACAGCCTTCTTATCAAACTGCCACGTCGTCGAAGAAGTATGTGACTTGCATCCATCGGCAGTATGTTGCATTCTACCTCGTCCGTGTATCTTCCAATGGTCAGTGGAATGGTGACTTGCTCCTTGACCTGTAGTTCCCCGTCCTCATTCAACCATTCCAACTTAAACGGCTGAGGGTGCGGTCGCGTGGGTAGTCCAAGTTTCCTGACATGTGAAACACTAGCTATATTAGTGCAACTTCCTCCGTCTATAATCAGAGAACATACCTTTCCTTGCACGATACGTCGTGAATGGAAGAGATTTTCTCTCTGCTCTAACTCTTCAGGTCGCGATTGCATGTTGAGGGTGCGTCTGGTAACCAGTAGCTGCTCTGAGCCGGAAGATCGAGTGGCTCCTCTTCTTCATCGAAAATTGGACTAGTGTCTTCTTTCTCTTCTTCTGACTCGACCTCTCCATTCTCAAGTAGAATCATCACCCTCTGGTTTGGACACTTGTTTGTGTAATGCCCCAGTCCCTGGCATTTAAAACACTGTATATCTCTTGCCCTGCTCGTGGAGTCCACAGCTTTGCCTTTGTCAAACCGAGATGGTGGGTTAGTTTTGAATATGGAAACTGGAATTTGATTTGGTACTGTACCCTTTTCTTGCGAGACAGGCCCCGTGGATGACGCGGCCTGGTAGCTGGCTCTGGGAGGATAGGTCGGCTTGGTGAAACCCCTCCTTTTGGTCTGCTGCTCAATAAGAATGGCCTTATGGAGCATTTCCTCGATGCTCTCGAACTCCTGTAGCTCCATCCGGTCCATGATCTCTCGGTTGAGGCCAGATATGAACCGGGCCATGGTCGCCTAATCCTCTTCCTCGATGTCGGCCTTCAACATCAGAGTTTCCATGTCCTGGAAGTTGTCCTCACACTCCTGGTTCCTTGGGTCAGTCGTCTCAGTCAGTCGTCTCAGCTTCTGATGGAGTTCCCTGTGATAGTGACTAGGAACAAAACATTTTCTCATTAGTGAGGTTAGTTCTTCCCAAGTAGCAATGGGTGGTTCAGCAGCCCTTCTTCTCAAAGCTACTACCTGATCGTACCAATTGATCGCATAGCCCCCAAACTTAGAGGCGGCTAACCTTACCTTTTTTTATCTCGGAAGAGTTTTGGCAGTCAAAGGAAAGTTCTACCTTCCTTTCCCATTCCAAGTAAGCGTCTGGATCATTCTTGCCTAGGAAAGATGGGATCTCCAGTCTGAGTCCTCCAAGATTGTCATCGGTCATTCTTCTAGCAAAAGGATTTTCCTCCTCTCTTACTCTATGGCCTCTCTTAGGTTGCATCGAGCGAGTCTTGACTCGTTCCTCCTCTTCATCTTCCTCATCCGATTGTTGAGCTCTCCCTCTGGTCCTGTTTCTTCTTGGTGCATGACCGTGCCGACCCTGTTGATCCTCCTGGACTCTGTCTAGTCTTTTGTGGATACCTTCTAGACCTGCGTTCATAACCTGAATAAAATGCTCATTCAAGTATGTTGTTCATTAGTCAAGCCAACTTTCATCAGATCTCTCTCACTCCTAGCCATCTGGTTTTCCTGAAACACTGAGGCCACGAGTTAGGTAACCAAAAGATGTTTAAACTTTCAGGTGTTTGGCTCACACTTTAGGGTCACTCGCTGTTCTGTCTCTCAATGTTCTAAACGAACAATCCCAACCAATCGGTAAGCGATTCCAACTAAGAAAGAAAGATAGACAGATTGCAAGATTTTCTTTGCCAGCTGATTAACCAAACCAGATCCGATTTCTCCTAGATCTTACTTTTTTTCGGTTGGCTCAGCTAGCTAAGAGAGATAGACATATAAGAGATTTTTTTTATATATAGAAGAAATTTTGGGAAGATGTGAAGGTGGATTTGATGGTACCAACAAGAAGTGGCTCTGATACCACTTGATAAAACCCTTGTCCTGGATTGGCACTTCAGGTGGTACGAGTGTTGGATAGTTCTTGGACTGAAGGCTACTAGCACTTACGGTTTGCGGTGGATCGCTTGGGACCGTTGGAGGTTGCGGAAGGCCTCTAGTATTCCCACTCCTTTGGACCGTGGATATGACGCACCACGTCGCCCTTGGGAGGTTCAATGTGGAAGTAACCCTTACCGACAGTTAGACTGTTCTTGAAGAACAAGGAGAATTCCAGAATTCTCAAAGAGAACAAAAGTTCGTAAAAAAGATCAAAAGGTTTTTATTAAATTCGAAATGAGAAGTACTTATAGAGTTTTCTGAGTCAAAGCAATAATTAAAAAACAGAAAACTTAGTATAGGAATCAGCTCAATCTACTGGCGAGTAGACTAGACCAAGTTGACCCTTAAGCTACCCAAAGAATGACCCTTAAACTACTCGGTCAAGACAGCAAGGATCATGGTCCACCAAGCTGGTCTGTGTGGATCATCTGCCTGTTCTTGCCTAAGCCCGAGCCCTTGTACCATGGCCTGTACTTGAATCTGAAGTTCCTTGAGCCTGCTCTTGTTGAATGGTCCTCGAAGTACATCCATTCCTTGGTCCAGCTGTTCCGACTGCACTTCATGGCCGAGAAAGGGGGTCTCGCGCCCGTCTTCTGTTCTCCCTTGTACCAAGGCCATTCTGTCTTGACCGTTCTCATTTTCTTGGTCTTGGGTGTGAGTTTTGAACTCTAGGACGAAGGATTTGGTCATTCGGTCAAGAATCCTTTCTCAGCTCGCTCCTGGGTCGCATCGGGTCAATACGGTAGATGACACGGTCCTTGGTTCCCGTACCATGGTCGATGGTTCCTGTACCATGGTCGATGGCTCCCGTACCATGGTCGATGGCTCCCGTACCACAGTCAATGGCTCCCGTACTACCTATGCTGATAGAATTCCCGTCCAGGAAAGGCACTTCGGGTGGTACCGCGTTGGATAGTTCTTGGTTACTTGGGTGTGAGTTCTGAATTCTAGGACAAAGAATTCGGTCATTCAGTCATTGGTCTTTCCTCAGCTCATTTCCGGGTCGCATCGGGTCGATACGGTAGATGACACGGTCGTTGGTTCCCGTACTACGGTCGATGGTTCCCGTACCATGGTCGATGGTTCCCGTACCACGGTCGATGGTTCCCGTACTGCTCTGGCCAACCTCCATCCACGGACCCACTGCTTCCATGCCTTGTCCGAAGATGTAGTCCGTGTCCCGATTCCCATCATTCCCCTCCTCTTGAAAAGGATTTGTCCACGAATCCGGATCATCTGCCACAAAAGGAGATAGGTCAGAAACATTAAAGCTTGTAGACACATCGTACTTACCTTGGAGATCTATCTGATAGGCATCGTCATGTAAACGCTTGAGAACAGAGAATGGTCCATCCTTCCGGGGCATGAGCTTCGACTTTCTTTCTTCAGGAAACCGTTCCTTCCTACGATGAATCCATATTTGGTCCCCCGGTTGAAAGACCACCTTGCTCCTTCCTCTGTTAGCATACTTCTCGTACTGCCTGGTTTTTGCTTCTATGTTCGCTTTAACCTGCTCATGAGTCTTCTTGACTATTTCTGCTTTCTTTCTACCATCAACACTTTCACGATCGTTAATAGGCAGAGGTAAAAGATCTAGAGGAGACAGAGGGTTAAAACCATAGACAATTTGGAAAGGAGAATATTTAGTTGCTGAATGCACCGAATGGTTATAGGTGAACTCTACATGGGGCAAGTGTTCTTCCCAAGTTCCTAAGTTCTTGCTAACCAATGTTCTAAGCATAGCCGAGAGGGTCCTATTAACTACCTTAGTCTGCCCATCAGTCGGCAGATGGCAGGTAGTAGAAAACAAAAGCCTAGTTCCTAGCTTGGCCCACAAAGTTTTCCAAAAGTAGCTAAGAAATTTGGCATCACGGTCAGACACGATATTCCTAGGCATACCATGCAGTCGAACTATCTCCCTAAAGAATAGTTCAGCTACATGTGATGCATCATTGGATTTCAAACAAGGAATAAAATGTGCCATTTTAGAGAACCTATCTACCACTACGAAGATAGAGTCCCTACCGGTCCTAGACTTAGGCAAACGTAGCACGAAGTCCATGGACAAGTCAGTCCAGGGATGTGAAGGTATAGGCAAAGGAGCGTACAGAGCTTGGGTGGAGTTTTTGGACTTAGCTTCCTTGCAGGTAACACATCTGCTGCAAATGCGATCTACATCCTTCCGTATGCCCGGCCAATAGAAGTGGTATTGTAGGACCTTGAGGGTCTTGACTGGTCCAAAATGTCTCATCAGTCCGCCTCCATGGGCTTCCCTGCAGAACAATTCCCTCGAAGAGCAGTTAGGTACACAAAGCCGGTTATCATAGAACAGGAATCCTTCCATTCGATGGTACTTACCGACCGCATGTCTAACACTAGCCAAATAGGGAATCTTAAAGTCCAAGTCGGTGTTATACAAGTTCTTAATGAACTCAAATCCCAAAAGTTTGGTTCCAAGTGTAGAGAGAAGGGTATACCTGCGGGACAGAGCATCGGCCACGACATTTTCCTTACCTTGTTTGTACTTGATGACATACGGAAAGGTCTCTATAAACTCTACCCACCGGGCATGCCGCTTGCTAAGCTTCTGCTGGCCCTTGAGATGCTTCACTGACTCGTGGTCAGTGTGGATGATGAACTCCTTCGGCCAGAGGTAGTGCTGCCATGTCTGGAGAGCCCTCACAAGCGCATATAGTTCCTTGGCATAGGTCGCGTAGTTGAGAGTAGCTCCTCCCAGCTTCTCACAAAATAGGCGACTGGCTTTCCCTCCTGCATAAGAACAGCACCAAATCCAATACCTGAGGCATCGCATTCAATCTCAAATGCCTTAAGAAAGTTAGGCAGAACAAGTAAGGGGGCGTTAGTTAACTTCCCTTTTAAGGTTTGGAAAGCTTCCTCTTGTGCAGGACCCCATTTAAACCCAACGTCCTTTTTGATCACCTCGGTCAGGGGAGCTGCGATTGTGCTAAAGTCCTGTACGAATCTCCTGTAGAACCCGGCTAGGCCATGGAAGCTCCTGACCTCTCCCACGGTCTTGGGACTTGGCCAGTCTCGGATGGCCTGGACCTTGGCTTCATCCACGCGGATGCCATCTGCTCCTACAACAAATCCTAAGAAGACCAGATTATCCGTTCCAAAAGTACACTTGGCCATGTTAGCAAACAAGCGTTCCTTCCTAAGGACCTCTAAGACCTGGCCTAAATGTTGTACATGATCTGAGATGCTACGGCTATATATCAGAATATCATCGAAGTAGACCACTACGAGCTCTCCTATAAATGACCTAAGCACATGGTTCATCAGACGCATGAAGGTATTGGGTGCATTGGTCAGACCGAATGGCATGACCAGCCATTCTTAAAGCCCTTGCTTCGTTTTGAAGGCCATCTTCCACTCATCCCCCTCTTTCATCCTAATCTGATGATACCCGCTCCTAAGATATATCTTAGAAAAGATTCTAGACCCATATAACTCGTCTAGCATGTCATCTAGCCTAGGGATGGGGTGGCGATACTTAACTGTGATATTATTGATGGCTCGGCAGTCCACGCACATCCTCCAGGAGCCATCTTTCTTCGGGACCAATAAAACTGGCATGGCACACAGGCTTAAACTCTCCCGGATGAAGCCTTTATCCAAGAGCTCCTCCACTTGCCTTTTCAGTTCCTTAGTTTATACAGGGTTAGTCCTGTAGGCCGGTCGGTTCGGCAGTGATGCTCCAGGGATTAGGTCTATCTGATGTTCGATCCCACGAATAGGTGGTAGACCACTGGGGTTCTCTTTGGGGAACACATCCTTAAACCTGTCAAACAATTCCTTCAACTCACTCGGAATGTCCGGTGGAGGGTTAGCAGCCGTTAGTTTATCTTGAAAAGCTAACAAGATATACTGGGTTCGTGAATTGTGAGACTTCCTTACCTGGTTAGGTTTGATCAGAAGGCTGGTTTCTTTAACTGGGGTCTTTCCTTTCTTGTCAAGCTCTCGGCTAGCCCGTAGTTGAAGCTGGTCTTGGTGCACCTCGGATGGAGTAAGAGGGACCAAGGTGATCTTCTTCCCATCATGGCCGAAGGAGTGTCGGTTGGCAAAGCCATCATGTACTGCTTTCTTATCGAACTGCCAAGGCCGTCCAAGAAGTATGTGGCTCGCGTCCATGGGTAGCACGTTGCACTCCACCTCGTCGGTGTACCTCCCGATGGTCAAAGGAATCGTGACCTGCTCCTTGACCTTTAGTTCCCCATCCTCGTTCAGCCATTCCAACTTAAAGGGCCGAGGGTGCAGTCGTGTGGGTAGTCCGAGTTTCCTGACAAGGGAAACACTAGCTACATTAGTGCAGCTTCCTCTGTCTATGATTAGAGAACATACCTTGCCTTGCACGACGCATCGTGAGTGGAAAAGGTTTTCTCTCTGGTCTGAGTCTTCGGATCTTGTTTGCAGGCTGAGGGTGCGCCTGGTGACCAGCAGCTGGCCCTGGGCAGGGAGATCAAGTGGCTCTTCCTCCTCATCGAACATTGGCCCGGTGTCCTCTTTCTCTTCTTCTGATTCGACCTCGCCATTCTCAAGGAGAATCATCACCCTCTGATTCGGACACTTGTTCGTGTAGTGTCCCAAACCCTGACACTTAAAACAGCGAATGTCTCTAGCCCTGCTTGTGGAGTCCACGGCTTTGCCTTTGTCAATCTGAGATGGAGGGTTAGTTTTAAAAAAAGAAACTTGGTTTTGATTCGAGACTGTACCCCTTTCTTGCGGAGCAGGCTTTGCGGAGGTCGCGGCCTGATAGCTAGCCCTAGGAGGGTAAGTCGGCTTGGAATATCCCCTCCTCTTTACCTGCTGCTCGATGAGAATATCCTTATGGAGCATCTCTTCCACGCTCTAGAATTCATGTAGCTCCACCCGGTCCATGATCTCGCGGTTGAGGCCGGACAGAAACCTGGCCATGGTCGCCTCATCATCTTCTTCAAGATCGGCTTTCAGTATCGACGTTTCCATGTCCTGGAAGTAGTCCTCCACGTTCCTGGTTCCCTGGGTCAAGCGTCTCAACTTCTGGTGAAGTTCCCTGTGATAATGACTAGGAACAAAACGTTTTCGCATTAGTAACGTCAGTTAATCCCAAGTAGCTACAGGAGGCTCAGCTGCCCTTCTTCTCAAAGCTACTACCTGGTCATACCAATTAATCGCGTAGCCCCCAAACTTAGAGGTGGCTAGTCTTACCTTCTTGATTTCAAAAAAGTTTTGGCAATCGAAGGTAAGCTCTACCTTCCTTTCCCATTCAAGGTAGGCACCGGGGTCGTTCTTGCCTAAGAATGATGGAATCTCCAACCGGAGTCCCCCAAGATTGTCATCGGCCGTCCTTCTAGCGAAAGGGTTTTCCTCCTCTCGCACTCTCCGGCCTCTCCTAGGATGAATGGAACGAGTATCAACTCGCTCGTCTTCTTCATCTTCCTCATCCGAGGGTTGAGTTTTTCCTCTGGTCCGGTTTCTCCTTGGGGTGTGAACTTGCCGGCCATGTTGATCCTCTTGTACTCTATCTAGCCTCTTGTGGATTCCTTCCAACCCAGCATTCATAACCTGAATAAAATGCTCATTAAGATAGGTTAGTTGCTCGTTGGTCAGGCCAACTTCGGTCAGGTCTCTCTCACTCCTGGACATCTGGTGTACCTAGAACACTGAACACACAAGTTAGATAAACAAAGGTGTTTAACTCTCGGGTGTTTGTTTCACACTTAGGATCACTCGCAGCTTAGTTTCTCAATGTTCTGAACTGACAGTCCAAACCAATCGGTAAGCAGTTCCAGCCAGGAAAGAAATAGACAGATTGCAAGATTTTGTTTGCCAGCCGATTGACCAAACCAGATCCGATTTCTCCTGGATCTATATTTTCTTTTTTTCTTCTATTTTTTTTTTCACTTGGTTGGCTCAGCTAGCTAGAATAGATAGACAGATAAGAATTTTTCTTTTTTAAAAAAAAAAATACGAAAAGAAATTTGGAGGAGATGAGAAGATGGAACTGATGGTACCAACCAGAAGCGGCTCTGATACCACTTGATAGAATTCCCGTCCAGGAAAGCCACTTCGGGTGGTACCGCGTTGGATAGTTCTTGGTTACTTAGGTGTGAGTTCTGAATTCTAGGACGAAGAATTCGGTCATTCGGTCATTGGTCTTTCCTCAGCTCATTTCCGGGTCGCATCGGGTCGATACGGTAGACGACACAGTCGTTCGTTCCCGTACCACGGTTGATGGTTCTCGTACCACGGTCGATGGTTCCCGTACCACGGTCGATGGTTCCCGTATTCCCATCACTGGCCAACCTCCATCTGTGGTCCCATTGCTCCTGTGCTTCGTCCGGAGGTGTAGTTTGTGTCCTGATTCCCATCACCTTTCACACTCCCACCCCTTCTCCTGTTGCACCAGCTCACCTCCGGGGGTGACTGTCACTCCCCGGCCACTAGCTGACCCACCTAGCTCACTAGGTCACCAGCTGATCCCAGCTGCGGGTCACTCCCTCCAGCTGGCCGAGCTGGCTGTGAGCTGAACCAGCTGGAGTGTCACTGTCCATACTGGACCGTGACCTGCCCCAGCTGTCCTTAGCTAATGATTCACTTGGGTTAAGCTCTTTCGCTTCGTTTCTAGCTCGGACAAGAACCAACGTCCTTACCGGCTAACACCCTTCCGGACCATGTCCCTTATGACCAATGTCTTTCGACCCGGTCCTTCTCTGTGGGCCTTATGGTCCGTACTCAGGGCTTTAGTGGGAGTTGGGGACGTTACATGATGTATATAATATCTTTTTGGAAAATTAACATAAAAGTTAAACTAAGAAAAAATAAAAATAAATTGTTTATTAGTATATAAAAATTGAAGTTAAATGCCTCTAAGGCTATCTACATAAGATTTAAAACAACCAATAATAACATTCCACATCAACATTAAACATTAAAGTATTTTCTATATTTTAAAATTATATTGTTAATAAAAAATGCATAAGATAATGAAATTATCTATAACCTTCTATTAACAAAAAAAAAAATTAATTAGGAAAATTTCTAAGTTAAGATAACTATCTCAGCTATATAGTTAGCTATAAATAACATAAAATTAATTTCGTAATAAAAAAAACTTAGAATAAATATAATAAAATTTACATATAAAATTATTTTAAAAATAAAAAATATAGAAGATAAGAAAATTGTCTATAAAAATTATCTATAAAGATTATGTTAAAATATATATATTTCAAACGCTTTTTAAATATATTATTTTTCAATTAGAATATATATATATATATATATTGTGAAACTCATAGCAAGTTTTTTCTTTCACTTCACTTTCACTTTATGCTGGAATTGATTTACTTATTGTTTCTTTCATTTAATATTAGATTAAATGCAAAAACAAGTTTGAGCTATTTTGTTATTATTTCTTTGATAATCTTTATTTTTGTACCAAATAACCAATAACTTTTAATAACTTAACGGAACAAGTTATAAAACAAGCATGATGAAGAATCAAATGATCTGAATTGGTATTTTCAGCATATAACCACTTAGTTTGAGGTATTTATTAAAAAATTTGATGGATTTCTAGAAAATAAAAGACCATGAGAGCTCATTGAAAGTTTAAAAGGAAAAAATATTGACTAATATAAAAAGGCATCTAATCATATTTTAAAGAGTTTACGTGTGGTTTAATTGTTATATGATACAATAATAATCGTCAGTGACTTTTCAATAATATTGGAGTTATTGTAAAAATTAAAAAAATTCTATAAAGTTAATCTTTCACAGAACAATTTAAATATCAACTTAAAAAATTAGAAATGCCAAAATTCTAAAATATTTTAATTTGGATTTTCTTTTTTCTTTAAAATTTAAGTTCATTTTAGTAAATATATTTCAAAAAAAAACTATACTATAAAATTAGTAAGATATTGAGATAGATTTTGATATGAGTGGAAAAAATATTATAATTAAATAACTAGATTTGATTTTGGTTGTTTCCAAATAAATACATAATTAAAAACAAGTTTCAAATATAAATAAGAAGATATTTTTCAAAACAACAATTATGTACTTCTAAATAATTTCAGAGGTTAAAATGTTTGAGTTAACTCTAATTTTCAAGTACTTATAAAATGCAATATATATGTAATGATAAACTTGTAATAGAAGATATTGAATTCATTCATTAAAAATATTGATGTTAAAGAAGAAAAAAAATAGTTTATATAATGAAAAATATATGTGTAATTTATAAATAGAAAACTATAAATTTATGATATAATATTTCTAAAAATAATAAAAATATAAAATATAAAAAATTATTAAAGAAAAATATAATAATTTTAAGTGACATATATTTCAAATAAAATTATTTGTTAATATCTAAATATTTTCTTATACATAGTACAAATAAAATTATTTTTAGGTATAAAAAATAGCCAATTAATTAACAAGATACTTTAAATTCACATAAATATAATATAAAAATAATTGACTATTACTAATCAATTTAATTTTCGAATTTTATTTAACTATAAGGTTTTAAATATTATATTTTATCGAAACTAATTGATTCACAGATAATATGTGAATTTAACAGATTAGATATACCATAATATATATATATATATTATGAATACAAAAATAGTACTCTGATCAATATTATCGACTATATATATTTAATCTAAAATATATTAAGACAATTCCACTGGATGAAAAACCTATTTTTATATAAAAAATGCAAAATTCAATTTTTTACCCAAGCTCGTTTTTACTCTGCAAATAATTATATAATCTCATCAATTTGGTAAAGTTGCACCAAATCAGAAATCTCTCCAATAATTACATATTCATATTCGAATGCATCCCCTCATTTTTTTTTTTTTTAATTATTCCCTTACTTTCGGATGACCCATTAATGTATATACTAATATGGAAAAGACCATTAAATTTTTGACCGGCTACATTATGCGAATTGACTTGCTGAATTTCAACAAATCTTCTTTTGGATACAGTGAATCAAGATTATGTTGCTGTAAGAAGGCCAGATATTTTCCTCAAATTACTACGTCAAATATTTGAAGAACCACGGAATGCATAGATGAATCTGTTGCCATCAAACATGAACCTACAAATACCAACATCTATATAAATATAGATTAAGTCAAGTTTTTAATTACAAACACATAATCAGTAATCAAATCACTCACTCTCCATTTATATACCCTCTTGACACTCAGGTGAAAAAATTCTATGAAGCGCTTCATCATCGTCTTAATCATCTCGACGTCTTTGCTACCAGAGTTGGTCCAACCTCGACAGATCAAATGTGACCGGTTGGGTGGGAATTGCATCAACGGTGTCGAAGAAGAGATCATGAAGATGAGATCAGGTTTGGATGAGAGCCATAGGATTCTCCAAGCGACAAGATATATAAGCTACGATGCATTGAAGCACAACGTACCAGCTAAACAACATGGTCAACAGGATCGACCAGATAATTCTTACCGGCGAGGTTGTACTCTCCTTACAGGATGTTTGCGGATTACGAATTGAACAACATAAACACTATTTTTATTTTATTTTTAGTGCAACACATTAATACACTTTTCTTTTCTTTTTTTTGTTTCCCTTAAGTTTCTTTCTCTTAGTGTGTTTCCATATTGACTTCCGGTATCAAGGTCATAAGTCCCAATCAAATACTTTTAATTTTTGGATCGGATTCAATTTAGTTCAGGTTCTATTTAGGTAAATTTTACCTGATATCCAAAAATAACAAAAAATCTAAAAAAAAACTATGTTAAGTATCCAAAAATAAAGTACTTTAAAGTATCTGAATAACCAAAAACATATGGTAGAAAACTACACAAATTATTTAAAAATATTCAAATCAACCAAAAACTATTATAAACACAACATTAACTCACCAAAATTACTCAAAAATATCTAATTTACTAAAAATTGGATAAAAATTGTTAATGTGTCTAATTAACTTTCCAGTTTTTCGAATACCCATTCAGATTTCAGTTACAATCAAATATTACCTAAAACCCAAAATACCAAACTTTAAACCTCATTCAAGTATTTTATTACATTAAGATCAGTTTTTTTCACATTAGGTTAAGGTCAGATTTCGGATTTCAATGGTGCCATTTCCTCAATTGAAATGGCAATTGTACATATAACTAACCCAACTATAGAATCGACACAAAATATAGAATTGAGGGAAAACAAAAAAACAAAATCTTATGATTGCATCTGATGCAAGACGTTAAAACTTTGGAGTACCAACCAATGAGTAAGGTTTCTAAAAAGGTCAACAAAGATTACAAGAACTTCTCGAAATACTTGAGGAACCCAAACCAAAACTAGGTATACTTGGTGAAAGGATGGTGTACCTTTTTAACTTCTTTTATTTTTCACCAACACTGTAGAAGGATGATTTTCGATTGTAGAGTAAGAAACGCACTGCTAATCTAAAACCAAACATAACAATTGATCCAAAATTTCAACAATAAATACCAAAGCCGTGAACGCAGCAGCTCTCACAGTAGATATTTCTCGACAACTGTCCGGCCAAACTTCTCTTGAACATCCTTTGGCGTTTCGACCTGACAAATATGAAATGAGGTTGGTTCAGATAATAAGGTTTTAAACCTTTTATTGATTGTCCTCTCATTAGCTCAGACCACTTACCACATTCAACGCCTTCAAAACCGCCTTAACTGTGTTGTATGAGTTCCTTGAACCAATCACCTGAAGAATTTGGACCACAACCATACTTTCTCAGACCAAAATTGAAAGGAATACAAAGAATCTTTGTTGTATCAGGTTGAAGCAAAAAATGCACCTTTGATTTGATGTTCTTGAACCCCGCTAGGAGCAACATTGTTTTGACAACTCTCCCAGCTTTCATCCCCGTTGTTGTTGGTGCAGGCCATAGATATAACTAGTCGCAGATTCAAGCTTATTATAAATAAGATACATAGAATAGATCATACGGTCATAAAGGAACTCAAATAAATACCTTTGTTTTCTTGTAAGAAGTCTGTATTGCGTGTGCAATGGTGTGCTCCTCATGACGCTCTATGTAATGAAGATTCTGAAAGCATTTCTCATACGCCTGTATTTCAGTTGTTATAAAATGTGACCATGAGAACTAATAGAAGCCCGAATACAGAAAGATGCATAAAGGCATTACAACAGAACAAGACTGAATTAACAAGTTTTAAGATGTTCTTTAACGAATTCAAGAATAGAGAAATAAAGACATTCACACACAAACCAATACCAAAGACTCTTGTCAACCAACCTAAAGTGGAAACATAAGCTTTTCTTGGCATTAGCATTAAGGTAGTCGAACTAAAAACATGTATGCACAAAAGAAGTGCAGAATAAAAACCAAATTTTAAGTGGAACTACGGTAGTCATAAAACCGAAGCTTTTAGAATATCTCATATCCTCAACGTTTACCAGCACAAAGAATATCAACTTAGCTTCCTATTGTATCAGAGTCACTTAATTGACTACCTTTGCTACAACGAGATCATTCCATAAGTCACATATGTACAAAGTGTCGAGACCACATAAGACATGTAGTCTCTTCCGTTAATCCTAGATGAGAATTGGTGATGTGAGATTACCTTCTGCATTGCAGATTGACCAGTCTCAGCTTTTGCTTTTGCATACCCAATGACACCTTCGTAGTTCCCGCATACCATCAATGCAGTGTACCTTTCAACCCTGCCACCCTAAAATACAAGTCTCTCTATTATACCCGAGCAATTGAATTAAAAGATACGAAAGAGAGATGACAATTAGATTAAAAGATACAAAAAAAGAAGTGAGACAACTATACCTTTGTGACCTTAGCAACTTTTTTTACATCTATCACATGCACATCATATCCCTGCAAAAATCAGAAATAACCTGATCAGCGTAAGGAATAATGAGAAAAGTGTGCCCATATTCTTTCTTCATGGCTGATAATTTCAGCGATACACTGAGAGAAAAAATCTATGCCAATATCCACCACGGTCCATGAAAAGAAAACTTCACAACATACCAAACAAAGTGAAACATGAAGCTTAACTTATAAGTAAAATAAAACCCCTGTAGCTATTAGATCACTGGCCTTCTTAAATGCTCATACGTATTTGACAACATAGCATACTGCACCAATATACTACCTAACTTTTGTTAAACTGATTATGTATGGCTGAACTTAATCGAGAATTAAGGTAGCAGCGTGGAACATTGCAAACATCTTTTAATATAGCTATGCCGCATTGTGCGAGAATAGAAAACATATTAAAGCAACACCAAGCACGAATTATTTGGCTAAGAGCTTCTGGGCACTTTTAACTTATGTAACACATATCATCACGAACTTATGTCAATTAATCCTACTGTATTAATAAAGAAAAATTGAGCAACAGCAAGATGTGAATAAATGGAGAATCGATCCACTTACTTTTCTGTATAAAGGTTGTCTTTTCTTCTCTGTCAAAGCATTTCTCTCCTCAGCGAGATCTCTAATCTCCTCTTCCAACCGCTTCCCCTTCTTCCCGAACGTATGATCAAGCTCAGAAAGCTTATTTTCAAGTTTCTTGTCGATTGCATTCAGCTTCTCCAAGAGAATATCATCCCTTTCTTTCATGTCATCAAACTCCTCTTCGTCATCATTATCATCATTGTCTTCCTTAGACCCATCTGCTACAAGACGCTCTTCTTTATCTTCTCCAGCATTGCCACCTTGAACATTGTCACGCTCGATGACTCCATAATTTGCTGGGTTGTTAGGGTCAAAAGCCTCTTTCCACTCAACCAACCTCATAGCTCTGTTTATTTTTTGCTGGAGAACAAACTTGTCTTTCCCTTCAGCTACCTTCAATCGGTTCATCAGCTCACCAATAACCCTGTACTCAGGTCGCAGTTTGAAATGTTTCTCCTCAAATTTGTCTAATTTGTTCATCCACTTATAGGCCTCATCAAGTGTCTCTGCCAATCAATAATACGACTTAGAAGGAATCAAAGATTGATGCATACACACAGAGACCCATGAAAGAAGAGAATACCTGACTTTGTGAGGGTTTGAAGAAGCTCTTTATGCCTCTGGAACTTCTTATTAAAGATGTCTTCTTTCTTCCTTTCTTCATCCCAATCAACTTCGTCAAGTTCACTATCCGAATCAGAAGACTCCTCACGCCGGTTCAATTCACCATCGTCTTTTAAGTTCTGCTTCTTAAGCTTCTCGATGAACGGCTCAATCCCTAAGTAATCCTCTTCGTCTTCGGCGTCAATGTCTTTGAAATCCAGTCCTTGTCTTTGCCTCTCCTCTCTCTCACGCTGCTTCTCCCTCTCCACTTCCGCTAAAAGATCTCGCACTACTCTATCGGCTTCCGCAGGCGACATTGTGCTGGCGGAGGAGAAACGGTGGCTCTGCGATGAGATCCATGGCGTTTGAGTTACGGGGAAGGAGGAGATTCTTCTGGGAAATGAGGATGACGAGGCGTCGAGACTGCAGATTTGACGGGAAAATGAGGATTTAGGGTTCCGGCGAAGGAGAAGACGGGACCAGGACGAGGCGCGGGTTCGGAAGGACATGGTTCAGTGGTTCATCAGATGGAAATGGAATAGAGAAATTCGAAAAACCTCTCGGGTGACAATGATTTTAGGGTTTTTGTGTGTTCAGTGAGTGACATTCTCTTACCATTGGGCTTTTACTCATGGGGTCCAATATGGTCATTTTAAGGCCATAAAGCTTACTGCTACTTAGGAGCGCTTTAATTTTCTTTTTTGGTAAGTGACCGGGGCAAATCACCCGATATTATTAGGAAACCAAAACACTTACTCACACCACCCACAAACCGTGCGTGGGACGGACCAAGTATGTCGTCTACTTCAATCGATTCAAATTTTAAAGGAACAGACTCCAAAACATTAAATCTACGGGTAAAGAAAAAGCATAGTTAGCTAACCCATCAGCTAAACGGTTAATTTTTCTATACACGTGCAAAATCCAAACTATCACGTGCAAAACTCAAACTATCCAGTGTTATTTAGAAGCGTTTTAATAATAATTAGGTGAGTGCCCGCGCGTAGCACGGGATGTTTTTTTATTTATTTGAGATATTATTTAATTATTTGTGGGTTATATGATGTGGTATGTGTTTTTTTTTTTTTTAAATACCCAAATTTCTTTTGAGAAATTATGTGTTTTGGTTTTTTTTTTAATTAGAAATTGGATGTAAAATTTGATGTTTTTTTTTTGGGCCGTAATATGTATATATTGTGGTGTAATGTATGGAGGGGAGAAGAGTGACATATACGAAAATCTATAGACTTTTAATATCTTTCTAGACATAGATATGGAGCCCATAGGTGGCTTAATATTTATTCAAGTTTTTTTGAGTCTGGCGGTAGCCCAAGTCCGGTTGAGTTACATTATATTATTGGAGATTATGTATGTTCTATAGGACCGAAGTGAAATGTGAGTTGTAGACAGGGAAAATTGTTGTAGGTGATGAAGTTGTTCAGGTTGAAGGGCTTTTTCAGATTGATGTGATTGGTGTCGTTGTGGATTAGTGATACATCTACGCTAAGAAGATTAATCTGGAGTCTTAAACTACATTTTGTTGATATAATAGTCGTTGAAGTTCGAGACCAATTAATTTTCTATATATCCACTACTGGAATAGAAGAAAGAAAAACATTATATAATATTTAATTGACATTGTCACTTTATAACAAGTTTGGGTTTGGATTTTCTGGTATATAGCATTCAATGTAAATTGGCATGTACTATAGAGAATGCCCAATATGAAAGAGGTCTTATAAGTTGTGTGGAGACTTTTAAATTTTTGGTGTGGGTGGTTTAACTTTTTTTTTTTTCCTCATGATTTTAGTTGTAAAACAGGTGTTGGACTTTTCTGGTTTTTTTATTATTTTAACCAGAGCCATAGTTGATAGAAAATAAGCATAAAACAAATTAATGATTCAAAACTCCACTCTTGTAGCTACAGTTTCAAATTTTAAACGACCCGTTAGAGAGAGACTGGAGAAAGAGAGAGATTGGAGACAAGGGAACAGACATAGAGACAAAGAGGCAGAGAGTGGTGTTGGATCTGAGTAATGCGATGGATTCAGCATATTCTGTATGGGGATCGTTGTTTCTCGTGTGGAGTTGATGTTCTCTGCTACTAAATCTGTTCAAAGTGGAAGAAGTAAATATCATTATCTGTTTAGCAATTTTTTGTTATTATTTTGTGAAATATGTATTTAAGATATATCATTTTATTTTGGTAATCACTATTTTGGGTTGATTATACCTGTTTATTCGTTGCTTCTTCAAGGATGTTTGTACTCAGTCATGTGTGGTGTCTGTGTCATTTACGGAATTGTCTTTATTAGTTGTGTGCATCTTTAATTAATATGTAATAGAAGTGGGTGTTTAGAGTTTATACCTATTTCATATGAGTGGATGTTGTTGAATACTTTTTTGTATACTATGTTTGTAACTCCTTTGATAGCGTTCGTGTTTGTAGTTCCATTTATGATTTTCAAACCACGCTCTGATGTAACTCTTGACAACACCACATACAGTTGCCCATGACTGAATACTGGCTTAGGAAGATACAACCCAACTTTTTCCAGACTTTGTCCTTGGCTTTTGTTTATTGTCATGGCGTAACAAACTCGTATTGAAAATTGTCGCCGTCTCATTTTGTATGGGCATTTGGTGTCAGTCGATGTCAAGATTATCCTTGGTATTAGGATTCGTTTCCCAACGTTTTCCCCTGTTATAATTTCTGCTTCAACGACTCCTCCTAACCTTGTAACCAGCAACCGGGTACCATTACACAACCCTTCTTTTTGGTTGATGTTCCGCATCAACATTATTGGGGTTTTGTTTTTAAGTTTGAGTTGATGATTTGGGAGTCCTGAACATCTTAGCTTGTTTAAATACTCTTGCGTATAAAACATGTTCTCCTCTAACTCTTCAATATCATCATCCCCTATGGTGTCGGAGCTGAGGTACTCTTTCATTTCTCCCAGGTGTTTCAAAAGTATATACTCGTTCACCTCATCCACCGTTTCATTTCTAGGTGTGAGTATGGCGTTTTCCCGTAGGTAGCTTTTCTCTCCATAATGTTGGTGGAACTCATTGTATGTGTAGTTGGAAATCTCTTCTAATGGGTTCATCTTTGTTGGCAACGGAAGTGTATCGCTCACTTCGACCACATCGTTTTCGTAACTTCCTCTGTCTTGAACCAGTACTGTTCTAGCGTTGACGTTTCCCACTTTCAGTATCCACTTTGAAAAAAAATTCTCCTCAGGTAG
Source organism: Iljinskaea planisiliqua (assembly GCA_900108845.1). Taxonomy (NCBI): domain Eukaryota; kingdom Viridiplantae; phylum Streptophyta; class Magnoliopsida; order Brassicales; family Brassicaceae; genus Iljinskaea; species Iljinskaea planisiliqua. Next base: position 52,271 of record FNXX01000064.1, read on the forward strand.
TAGTCACATGTTTTCTTTCAGCATGCACACGTTACGCTTCTCCCAAAGGTAAGACCTGTTTATCGTTGTCATTACTGTATTTTGCCTGGTCCCTTGCTGGATGACTGGCAAAATTTGTCTAAAATCCCCACCAAGTAACATAGTTATTCCTTCAAATGTTTTCCCTGACACTGATGGGTCTGAAATGCTCATGATATCTCTGAGTGTGCGGTCTAGAGATCCAAAGGTATGTCGGTGCGCCATCGAGGCCTCGTCCCAGATAACTAGTGATGGTTTCTCTATTAATTCAGTTAGTATGGTCCTGGGTTTGATGTCGCACATTGAATTCACGTGTAATTCAGTTGGGATCTTAAAGTGGGAGTGGGCTGTTCTTCCTCCATGTAAGAGTGTTGCAGCAATGCCTGAAGTAGCAACCGGTAACACGATTTTTCTTTCTGAACGCAGTCTTGATATCAGTGTCTTGTACACATATGTTTTCTCTTTTCCCCCTGGACCGTAAACAAACAAAAGTTTCCCTTCTGCATTATTGATGGAAGCCATCACCGAATTGTAAACCAATTGTTGATCTGTATTCAGCGTTGGTAATAGTCTGTCATGCTCCCCGCCTTCATCTTCAATGTTGTATTTCAATTCATCTCTAATCAGAGAGTTCTTGAACTCATTCAGTATATTCCGCTCCAAGGTTGTCATGTTGGGAAAATCGGCTATGGACTTATCACTTTCGATGAGTAGACGATGTATTTCTAGCAGTGTATACTGCTGAACTTCTTTGTCCGTCAAGTTGTACTCACTGAAATTGAATTTCTTGTGCATCAAGTATGACATATCGTCTCCTAAAATCTGGCCAGATAGTGTCCCAAAACTTTCCCGGTTGACTAACCTCACAAAGTAATAGTAAGGTGACAAACAAATGTCTTAGTTGTTTTGGGGTTATCCAGCCTGAGGCCTCCTGCATGACATCATTCCACTCTTTGTCTCCCGCTAATAACCCCCTAGCGTGACACGCTTCCTTGAATGTTGAATACGTTACATTCCCTACTTTTCTTATGCTCGCAAAACTTGATGCACCATTTACGTGGTTGATTAAAATCCGTAAGAAGTTTTTATCTCCTGATGCCGGGTGAATGTTTACAATCCTCCCAATTGTACTTCCTCGTTTCCTCAGTGCCCAGATCTTTTGTTTAGAGTTCTACACAAACCTTGTTGGGAATTGGACGTAAGTTAGTTCGCGAGCAATTGCAGACTGTTTGTTTGTTTCCATCCACTCTGTAAAAATTGTTCTGCAAATTCCTATTCTGCTGGCGACATCATCCGGTGTTTGATGTTCTTCAAATATGACACTGTGTTCTCCTTCAAGACAGCTGGATTTTGGTGGTGAATGTCAAATCCGAAGATACGCCACGTAGCTTCAAATGCAGAATGATATCTGCACTCTTGGTATCTTTTGATCTTATCTACCTCAACCTCTACCTCTGTTGCTTCTGTTTCTGCCTGTCTCGACATTCCTTTTTTTCTCAAACACCATTGTTGCTTTGTCTATGCCTTTCGTGATGTATTTGAACAAATACTTTATTGCTTTATAAGTACAACACCATTCGACAGTGATGTGCGATTGGTACTTTTTAAGCAAGTCCATGTTGTGTGGGATGATATAACAATTGTCTAGGGTGGTGCCCCCTTTGACAATGAATCTCTCCTCATCTTCTGGATGGTGGTAAATGATATACCCGTTCTTATCACATGTTGTGCTTCCTGCATAAGGTCTTGGGTATTTCTTCGTGCAAATTCCATTTTCCATGCAAGGTGACTGCGGTTGTTGTATCCCACATGGCCCATGCATCATGTGTTTCTTCACCAAGTCATATCCTTCTGGATCACTGTTCTTGTCTGGTATCTGAGCTGATATAAGATCATCAACTATTGAGGGGTGTGGATTGTCGTATATTTTCTCCAGCCATAATAGGATGTGCGCATGTGGTAGACCTCTTTTTTGGAATTCGATTGTGTATACGACAGCAAAGTAAAGTAGCTAAGTTCAGGTGCTGTTAATAGTAAAGGAGATGTAATGATTCATAAATTTTAAGTATATTATTTTATCTCCACGTATATTCCCAAAGTATGCTCCTTTTTTTTAATTCAGATATCATTTCATCAAGCTTCATCTTAAAGACATGTGAAGAACATCAGGTCTGTTGTTGGAAGTGTCATTGCCATAATGATGCAAATGATCTTCTATTTCTTTCCAAGCTGGATTTGCTGTTATCGTGATGAAAAGATGAGGATTCCCAAAATATCTGCATAGGGCCATAGCGTCATGATAATTTTCTATCATGTATCTTGCCCCTCCTGTAAACGATGCCGCTAAAATTACTCTCTTCCCCACCGCTCTTGAATTCGCATCTCCTTTTCCGGTAGCGTCACATACATTGTTATATAGGTCGGCTCTTAGTTTTTTTTTTGTTCCTATGAAACTTCAGCCGGACTTCCTCAAAAGCTGTGTATGCATCAACTACAAACTGATGGAAAAGACGTCCTCCGTTTATCAATGTTTTACCTTCAGATAACCTTGTTTGGATTTGGTAAGAGTAGAACTCACTGATTGTAACATATTCTCTTTTTATTTCGTTTCCTAGAATTCGACGGTAGGGGATTTTGAGTTGGAATCCTGATTCTCCATAGGGGAACAGAATTGGATATTGGAAGGCCATGTAATGTTGGTGTAGAGTACTTATCCGTTGTAGTTTCTCTGTTTTGTACTGTACAATAACGTCTCTATCTCCGGAATCTGATTCTGGATCCACTACCATAAAACCTGTTATTTCATCTCCTATTGGTAAGTCAAATTGCCGCCCTTTCATCTTTTGTCCAACAAGACGCATTGTAAACTCTTCTATGTCTCCTGATTCATATTTGTCTCTTGCTTTTCTGAACTCCTTTGCTAGATGATTATGGTCGTCTAACATTTCCACCAGTTTGGTAACGATTTCCTTGTCAAGCTTATCTGATTCACTCCTCCTTGAGATAGTTTTGATCGGTTTTGTATCTCACTTCCTGTATCATAAATGTAAAGTTGATTAAACTTTGGTGGTTTACCTTCTGGTGGAATGAGAGAGCCCATTTTATGGTGATTTTGGCCAGATATCCTATATGTATAAAGTCCACGGCCGTCCATAACCGTGTTGTCAACTTTTGCACCATTAGATGTGAAAGCAAGGATTGAGCTATACACCTTTATATTTTTCTTGGAGTGGGGAGTTAGTAGGAGCTTTTCTAGAACTTTTGGTGGTTGTTTCATAGGTGGCAATGCAACCCTTCCTTTTTGACAACATATTGGAAAAAGTAGTTGTCCATACCTGGTTCTCTCTGTGCTTTCTGCTTCCCATACTAAAGCTTTACACATATGGCACTCTTTCATTTCATTTGTTTGTTTCCTCTTTGGCTGTTTTCCTTATGGTGTAAATGTAAGAATGTTAGTGAATTACTATGATTTGTTGTATAAAAAAAGGTTGTGTAACATGTCTTACTTCTGGCTGGACTCGCTGTTTGGGTGGAAGCTGAAGTCGTTGCTGATGTACTTGCGATATCCTTTTCTTCTCGTTTTCCTGAGGTATCAGTGTGTTTTAATAGGGTCAATCAGGTTAGGTTCATTGGTTACTTGTAACTGTTGTATTGAAAGTAATAAACAAGTGAGATAGAAAATGTATTACTTTTTCCTCCTCTTGATCTTCCTGTTGTTCTTGATTTCCCTGGAGACTCTCCCATTGTTGGGGTATTGCCTGTAAAAAATAGTGGAGAATTTACTAAACTTGAACAACCATTCCTTTTAGTTGTCGGTAGGGAACCTAAGAGCTTAGAAATGATGTTTAAATTTACCCGCATTTTCCATATTGTTTGGAATTGTAATTTAAAGTTCAACATATGTAGGAGATATTATATAATAGAGTTACTATAAGATAATGAATGTTTGTTACCTATTCCTTTCTTTGTTTGCCGCTTGCTTTTGAGTATCGAGGATTTATGTTTGTTTGTTCAGATGGTGAAATTCACCATTTGCTTGTAGTGGTAACACAGGTTGCATGTATTTTCCATGTCATTCAAATTGCACACGAATGGTGGCGTCATCACCAATAGTGAATTCATGTACTCTGGTTTAATTGCATTACCAATTCCATGCAAGGCCCTCTTGATGTTTCTCCAGCATTGGTCTACTTTTGTGCTGTCCTGACCTGATTGTAGTTTGTCCAAGTACTCTTTGCCGATGTCGAAGTTTCCCAGGCATAAGTTGATGACTCCGTAAAGGTAAACCACTTCAGGGATTGGGAAAATTGCATTTGCAGCAGCTGATAAATGAAAGAGGCCTTCGATGGAGTTGTTGTTGTTGAAATATTCCAACACTCCTTTGATGTAGTGTGCAGATGGATTGGAATGTGACATACACTTCTCCATCAGATCTTTGTAGTTGTCTCTGGCCAGCAATGGAGACATGAGACATGACGATGTTGTTAAGCTCCAGGTTTTGGAAAACCTGATGATCATTTGCAATTGTTGGCAATTGTTGTAAGTAGATTTTAATATGGTTGTTTAAGGCCACATAAATTATATTGACTGAACATCGTATCTCCATACTTCCGGGGACGAAAGCAGAGTATAGTCATATTATTGAACGGGATACGGGAAAGTTGGCTTAAGAAATGTATACAACCGTTAAGCAGTAACATGTTGTAAATTTGTTTTCCAATGAGTTTCGAATATGTGTTAAATATGTGTTTTGGGGTCGTTCTCATTGTCTATATTGGCCCATGTTGATATTGGTTGTATACTCTGAACCTCATTTATGAAGAAGGAGGAGTTTCAGAGACTTGTTTTAAGTTAGAGTATTTCACCATTGATACCGTGTGTGGTTCAATTGGTTAGATAGTTTGGTTTAGCTCGGTTATGTAAATTCCTAGTTAGTATAAAGGAATAGAACCGAGGTCTAAGTCGGTGTAGCTCGTGAGGGTTCTTCTTCTTCTTCTCCGAGTGTTCAGCTTCACTGTGTTCTTGTGGAGTTTGAGGGTTTGTAACAGTCTTTGAGTTTAGTGGATTGCTAGAGTGAGTTCTGGCCCCTGAGAGTAGCTTTCCATCTCGGAAGTGAACTCAGGGTAAACACCTTGTGTTGTTTCTGTCTTTCGTTTATTCTTGATTCAAGTTCGTACGAGTGAGAGAGAGAGAGTGCGTAGTTGCAAATACGTATTGATCTTACTGTTCTAATCGTTTGATCATCTAGTTCTTGGTTACAACAATTGGTATCAGAGCCTAGGGTTGGGTTCTCGGTTTCAATGGCGATTTCGTCGACTCCAGCTCAGGTGGAAAGATTCGACGGAACTGGAGATTTCTCAATGTGGACAATTCGTATGATGGCACATTTCGGAGTCTCAGGCTTAAAGGAAGTTTTTCTTAGCAATAACTTCGAGATCGATACACCAACGAAGATCGAAGGCAAGAAATCAGAAGATGGTGAATCTGGTGAAGATGAGAAAGCAACAAAGGTAGTTCTTGATCAATGCAAGCTTGAGAAAGATGATAGAGCTCGAGACATGATAATCGTAAACATAAGCGATCAAGTTCTTAGGAAGGTTAAGCATTGTACTACTGCTGCATCTATGTGGTCACTTCTAGATCGTCTCTACATGTTAAAGTCTCTGCCAAATCGAATCCATGTCCAGTCTCAGTTCTACACCTATAGGTGCGATGGGTCAAAATCTATCGACATAAACGTTGATGATTTTCTGAAGATAGTTGCAGAGATGAATAGCTTAAACGTGAATGTGACAGATGAGATACAAGCAATTGTATTCTTGAATTCTCTTCCTATAAGCTATGACCAGCTGAAGCACACTCTGAAGTATGGAAAGGATTCATTGTCTCTGGAGGAGGTTATCGCGTCTGCAAGATCAAAGCAACATGAGTTATCTAATAGCTCCAGGTCAGATGAAACAGCAACAGTCTTGTACACAAATGACAGAGGGAGGTCAGCTAGAAGAGACAACAAGGAGTCACATGGAAGCAGAAGCCGCAGCAGATCAAAGTCTAAGAAGAAAGTAACTTGCTGGTATTGCAAGAAGGAAGGGCATGTGAAGAAAGACTGTTTCTTGAGAAAGAAACGAATTGAGTCAGGCGAAGAAGACGGTGAAGCGGCAGTAGTAATAAGCAACCTCGATGATGTGAATGCTCTAAACGTGTCTGAGACAGATCCCAGGGAGAACTGGATCATCGACTCAGGATGCACTTACCACATGACATCCAGGCGGGATTGGTTTATGGAGTTCAAAGAAACAAGCGCAAATCAGATTTACCTCGGTGACTTTCATCTCGTGGAAACTCTGGGGATTGGATCAATCAGAATTCATACCAATGGTGGCACGGTAAAGGTTCTTAATAATGTTAGATATGTTCCTAGTCTGAGAAGAAATTTGATATCTACAGGAACCTTAGACAAGCTTGGATTTACTCATAGTGGTGGCAATGGCGTGATTAGGTTTCGTAAGAACAAAAGGCTTGCTCTTAAAGGTAACCTTCGAAACGGCTTATATATCTTGGATGGAAAAACTGTTTCTTCTGAGATTTGTCAGGTTGAAGATCAGAAGACCAAGATTCAGATATGGCATAGCCGTTTGGGACATATGAGCTACAGGAATATGCAGGTTCTGGTAAAGGATGGAATCTTAAAGAAGTCTGAGATTGGCAACAATGAGCTCTGCGAACATTGCATAATGGGAAAATCAAAACGTGTAAGTTTTGGAACAGGAAAACATAACACTAAACATGTGCTTGAGTATGTGCATGCAGATTTATGGGGATCTCCATCTGTTCAACCATCTATGTCTGGAAGCCAATACTTCCTATCAATCATAGATGATCATTCCCGAAAGGTGTGGATATTCCTGCTTAAAACAAAGGACGAGACCTTTTCACGGTTTCGTGAATGAAAAACTCTGGTGGAAAACCAAGTTGATCGCAAGGTAAAGTGTCTGCGAACTGACAATGGTTTAAAGTTTTGTAATAACATGTTTGATGAGTTTTGCAGGAAACATGGTATCTCTAGACACAGAACCTGTACTTATACCCCTCAACAAAATGGGGTTGCAGAGAGAATGAATAGGACTATAATGGAGAAGGTTCGATGTATGTTAAGTGAATCTGGGCTTGAAGAAGTATTCTGGGCAGAGGCAACTACAACAGCCGTCTACCTCATAAATCGATCTCCAGCTTCCTCAATTGAGTTTCAAATTCCCGAAGAAGTATGGCTGAACAGGAAACCTGGATACAAGCATCTAAGAAGGTTTGGCTCAGTTGTCTACGTTCATACCGATCAAGGGAAACTGAAACCAAGGGCATTAAAAGGAGTTCTTCTCGGGTATCCCAAGGGCTCAAAGGGATACAAAGTTTGGTTATTAGACGAAGAAAAGTGTGTGATAAGCAGAAATGTGAGGTTTCAAGAGGAGTTGGTTTACAAAGACACTCAGAACACACATAAAGAAGAAGTTAAGGAAAAGAAAGTTGAGTTCACTCCTGTCTTAACTGATGTTGAAGTTACTCGAAGGTCTAAAGAAGATGAGGACTCTGGGTTAGGTGGAGCTAACCAGGAAATCAAGGAATCAGAAGAACAAACTGGTTCACAACCAGTGAATACAGATAAGGAGCAAGAGAGTTTGGAAAACTATCAACTGGCTCGAGACAGAACACGAAGAACAATCGTTCCCCCAGCAAAGTTAGATGACTATTGTGAATTTGCTTTCGCATTAGCCATGTCAGAGATGATGTATGAGGAAGAGCCGAGAGACTATGAAGAAGCCAAACTCAGCATAAACTGGGATAAGTGGAATGACGGAATGGACGAGGAGATGACATCTCTGAAGAAAAATAACACATGGGTGTTGGTTGATAAACCCAAGGATAGAGAAATCATTAGCTGCAAATGGCTTTATAAGCTCAAACCCGGCATAGAAGGAGTGGAGCCAACACGTTTTAAAGCCCGTCTTGTAGCCAGAGGATTCTCACAAAAAGAGGGAATCGATTTGATCAGTTCATGATAACTCAAGGTTTTAAAAGGAGTGGACATGATGCGTGTGTATATACGAAAGAGATCTCCACTAACGTATATATATACTTGCTCTTATACGTGGATGACATGTTGTTGGCAGCAAGAGACATGTCTGATAGTCAGAAGCTAAAAGATCAACTTGGGAAAGCTTTTGAGATGAAGGATCTTGGTTCTGCAAGACGAATTCTGGGTATGGACATCATCAGGGATAGAGAGCAAGGCACACTACGTTTGTCTCAGTCGGAATATCTGAAGAAGGTGATCAGAAACTTTAGAATGGAGGAAGCAAAACCCGCTTTAACTCCAATCGCTGCTCATTTCAAGCTAAAGTCGGTATCAGATGTAGATGAGATTATCGACACAAAGGTAACTCCTTATGCCTCTGCTGTAGGTAGTAGTATTATGTATGCTATGGTAGGATCTCGATTGGATTTGGCATTTGGTATTGGTCTAGTTAGTCGGTTTATGAGTAAACCAGGACATGGTCATTGGGAAGCAGTCAAATGGCTGCTTAGATATATCAAGGGAACCATGGATATGCAACTGGAATATACGAAGGATAAGAGTTTGGAAATTCAAGGGTTCTGTGATTCTGATTATGCTGCTGATTTAGATCGTAGGAGGTCAACAACTGGGTATGTTTTCACAGTAGGAGGTAATGTTGTGAGTTGGAAATCTGGTCTCCAACCAGTAGTTGCACTGTCGACTACTGAAGCTGAATATATTGCTTTAACGGAAGCAGTGAAAGAGGCAATATGGCTAAAAGGACTGTTGAGAGATTTCGGTTTTCAACATGGAGCTGTGAAGATTTCGTGTGATTCACAGAGTGCAATTTGCCTATCAAAGAATAATATGTTCCATGAACGTACAAAGCACATGGCTGTGAAGTACAACTTTATCAGAGACATTCTGGCTGATGGTGAAGTTGAAGTTCTTAAAATACATACAAGCAGGAACCCAGCTGATATTTTGACGAAGGTTGTTCCTGTTAACAAGTTCAATGCTGCGTTGAATTTGTTAAAAGTCTCGGAAGCTTGAAAAAAGCTGAGACTTGCCAGAAGGTGTAACTCTAGGCTGTGATCCACTTGAGAGACTAAAGACGCTTTTCCCGTTTGTTCATATGTTCAGGGTATAAACCAAGGTGGAGTTTGTTGATATTGGTTGTATACTCTGAACCTCATTTATGAAGAAGGAGGAGTTTCAGAGACTTGTTTTGAGTTAGAGTATTTCACCATTGATACCGTGTGTGGTTCAATTGGTTCGATAGTTTGGTTTAGCTCGGTTATGTAAATTCCTAGTTAGTATAAAGTAATAGAACCGAGGTCTAATTCGGTGTAGCTCGTGAGGGTTCTTCTTCTTCTTCTCCGAGTGTTCAGCTTCACTGTGTTCTTGTGGAGTTTGAGGGTTTGTAACAGTCTTTGAGTTTAGTGGATTGCTAGAGTGAGTTCTGGCCCCTGAGAGTAGCTTTCCATCTCGGAAGTGAACTCAGGGTAAACACCTTGTGTTGTTTCTGTCTTTCGTTTCTTCTTGATTCAAGTTCGTACGAGTGAGAGAGAGAGAGTGCGTAGTTGCAAATACGTATTGATCTTACTGTTCTAATCGTTCGATCATCTAGTTCCTGGTTACAACAGCCCACCTAATTTTGAAGAAGGCTATGATATTGGTATGCGACTACTGAGCCGATTTCGCATCGGATTTACCATTGATTTCAGATATACATTGTCTGACTCGTAGTGGCCGGTGTTGGCGGTGTGTTTGTTGTGTGGCTTTTTTTTAAGTCCGATTTGTTCATTTCTTGACGCAGTTTTTAAAATTTGGGGCATCTCGGCACTTGGAATTTTTGTTGTATATAATTGGATATGTTTCTTATAGTTAGGTGTCAGTGTGTCACCTCCCCATAGTTCGTATAGCTGCTCTGATCGTATATAATGAATAAGTGTGACGGTTTGTGGGGCCTTTTCTCACGAAACAGGGTTCTTTACTTTTCCCCCTTCTTTCAAATTTTGGTGTGTTAAATTTTCCTACTGATATTCAAATTTACTTTTATAAACAATTGACCTTTTTCAGTTTGCCAGTCTGTATGTTTGGCTGGCGTTAGTTTGGTGTGGATTTGTTGCACTTAATATAGGAAGGCAACAATAAAGTTATTCCATTTGTTTGCAAATACGAAAGTAAGATAACAAAGTGCAAGTTATTGTAAAAGAAATAACAGGAAATGAACTTGCGATGGTACACATCTGCTCAGCTGTTTGGTTCCCAATCCTAAATTGTGTGTCGCTTCTTGGTTTCCGATGTTGAAGAAGATTCTTCAATGGTTCCATCAGCCTTCTTATTGGTTCGGTTTTTTTTTTGTTCCTTTCCTTGGTGATTTCTGCTATTAGTCTTTTGTTTGAAGTTAAACTATTTAAAACCTGTTTATGTGTAAGCTATAATGTCGTAGATGGTACCTGTGATCGTGGCGCTTGGCCTTGAGGAAATGTTGGCTCAGGTGGAAGTTGTAAACTGCTGCAACCGTGGAAATCTCGCATTTTGCATCCTCATTGTTCTCGTCTGTGTTTGACTCTCTCAGTACGCAACTGCAGTCATTGTTCTGTTGTTGTCATAAGTCAAAGTGGTTAGTATATGTCATTTATGTTTATACTATCAATCCTAACGCAGAATTACAGAAATCATATCTCAACCCCACAACTCTAATTTCACGGATGACACAGGTGACAGTAAACGATTGATAGTATGAGGTGAAATTGAATTCCGTGAGTTTAATGTGGAAATCAAATGTCCTTCCAACAAGGTCGCTAATGCACTGTGGTACATTTGTTTGGCTCGTTTGGTGATTTCCTTCGTCTGAGCCCTAGAACAGTTTTAGTGGTTAGCATAACGCATACTCGTTGATGTCTAAGTGGATATTTATTAATCTCAAAGTATGATTCATTATGGTCTTACTTGCAGTGCAGTGATGTCTTCTGCCTTTTGGTTGGTGAGTTTGCGGGTGTCTCGGTCGAAGATGACGAAGGTTGTTGTTTCATCATCAGCAGCTGCTACTAACTCCACTCTAAATCTTTGACGTGTAAGAAAGAAGGTGTGAGATACGTTTGGCAGAGGTTTGAAAGTGGGTATAAAGTATATATGTAGAAATGTTTACTTGAGTACTCCAACAGCATTGCTATTGTTGTAGGTGAGACAAGTGAATGAGGAAGAGCCGCAAACAATTTTTTTGGAGCAGCGTCCACATGAGACATAGTTCCAACCATTTCTAGTGGAGATGGCTGAGATATTTGCGCGGCATATGATTTTCTTTTACTGTTTTTTATTCATCATGAGGTTAAATTTTTCTTTCGCGTCTAATTACCAACTTCATATATTTAAAAGCTCATATTAAGTATACCTTTTTGGTTCCTGCACGCACGTATTGGAGGAGTGATGGCAGAGTCAGTTTTCCATCTCTAATTCTTTTGATTCGCATTCTCAATAGTAGGGTATTTGGTCGGATCATCGAGGCCCATCCTGTGGACAACAATATGTTATTGTTTATTGTGGAGTTATCTGTGGTAAATTTGTTCAATGTGATAAAGTGAACCATTAAACCCTTATATGTAGTACCCTTTCTTGAATACTTTCACTTCCCGAAGTTGATCATTGAAATAAAACTTTGTCGCCCCGGTTGAGTTCAGGTATATGGTACCTGTTTTGTAGTGCAATACTAGTTAGTTTAGGGTGCTCCATAATAGTTAAAATGTAGAGTACGATCGGGTTTTTGTTGTCTGGCAACCTACCTGCAAATAGCTTCGGGTTTAGGCATCTGCAGACAACCACTATGGTGTGTTTGCCTTGTAAGCATAATTGCTCCCTAAACTCGGCGACCTGTTGGTCACATATTGTTAAACAGACTGTTGTGCCTCTGTTTGTATGACCAGGTAAAGATGATGATAGCGTAGAAGAGGACATATTATTTGTAGAAAGCTATTTAAAGATGGGTCACACTTACTCTTGAAGTAACAAAAGGAGGACAATTTTTTGTGTTTATGTCTTATCCTCGAGCTGAGATCCCCCAACGCTTAGTAGTTGCCAACGACATCTGTGCCAATTTTATTAGTAAGTACATGTTCGTAGTTGGTTTATATCCGTTATCATATTGCCGCACCTGGTAATTGTATGTTTGTATTCGCTAGTGCAAGGTAGGAGGAGTAACTTAATAGGCGGAAGATTTCATTCTTGATTGAACATACCTCCTTCTCATTGACCATTATTTTGGTATTCTCAGTAAATCTGATTGTGATGTTGTTGTCTGTGACCTTATATCGTTCGTATGCTTGGACAACTTCGAAGTTGGAGATGTCATGAACTCTGCCGACATGAAGGAATTTCTTGAATTGATACATACAGCGGTTGTGAATTGATCTTTGAATTAGGTTATCCTGTGTTCCCAAGTTATATTTTGGAAGATTCATGTTAGTGTTTTAGATACTGTTTTGGTAAATTTGTTTGACAAAGTAAATGAAACTTAAGATTTGTTTACTGTACCTTTTCGTCAAGTAGCAGGAGGTCCAAGCTGATGAGCTCCCCATTCCTTTTGAAGTTACGTGATTCCCACATACACATGAGACGGACGGTTATGTGTTTCATTGTTGACCCCATTGTTAGATGGGTGGATGTGTTCTGCAGCCACTGGTCTGCTCATCTCTCTGTTACGTGGCGACGGGGTGTGGTAGACATTTCAAGTATGAATACTATTTCTCTGGAGAAGCTTAGTTGAAAAGAAGCTGTGAAATGGTAAGAGATGTGTGTCTCGGACACTGTATTTATATGTGGATGTGTTAAACTTTGACAATTCGGCTTCGTTTGGAGTTATTATGTGATTTGTAAAAGGAATATGTATCGGATGTTTTTTCGAAACGGTTTTTTTAATTGCAAGTTTGATGGTAAGCGTTTGAAGATATTGGAGAAGATGGGAAGGTAATATTAAAGTGTCTGTGGAGGGTTTGGAGTTATTAAATATATTTCCACATTTCATACGTATAGAATTTCATAAATTTTCCCATAAACTAGACTATTGATTGTGGGGGCTGGTTGTTTATTACGGAAAGCCAAATGACTGTAACGATATGAGCTGTTTTCTTTTTGTTTCAATGTTGCTAATATGGTATTGTGAGGATGGCCGTAGGTTTTTTTTTTTTTTTTTAAAATTTAGCTAGTAAATCAAGTAAAACACCCTCACGGTTGGGACCTAAAACGTGTGAAGTTTTTTTTAAAAGAAAACAGATTTCATTGATATGAGAGAAAAAGCAAGGAATAATCTTTCATTTAATAAATAGAAATATGCAGAACAAATTGGAAGGGATTGACTGAGACTGAAAGTCTAATGATAATTAAGTAGACGGTACAAAAAGTTTATAGGATTAGAAAATGCATTTTAAATTGTGGGGGTTTTTTTTAATTTTTTAAACCCAGCTTTGTTTTGAAGGATCCCATATATACTGGTTTGGAAAATCTGAATATTCCCATCGTTGGGAGTGTTCGTTGTTTGTTTCTGTAACGTCCCAAACTCTCATTAAGGCCCTGAGTATGGACCATGAGGCCAGAGGGAAGGACCGGATCAAAATACCTTGGTCATAAGGGGCATGGTCCGGAAGCGTGATGGTCGGTAAGGACGTTGGTTCCTATCCGAGCTAGGACGGCTGGGGACGGTCCAGTATGGACAGTGAAACTCCAGCTGGGTCAGCTGGTTCAGCTCACGGCCAGCTCGGCCAGCTGGAGGGAGTGACCCGCAGCTGGGACCAGCTTGTGACCTAGTGAGCTAGCTGGGTCAGCTAGTGTCCGGGGAGTGTCAGTCACCTCTGGAGGTGAGCTGGTGCGACAGGGGAAGGGGTGTGTGTGCGAAAGGCCTTGGGGAAAGGGTGCCTGGTCGAAGGGTCACCACGAACCAAGGCAACCCTTCCCGAATGGATGCAACCATTCGCTGGTGCCTGTTAGGCAGGCCAAGGCCTCACCTATAAATACCGACCCCCACGCCTTGTTTCTGGCATCAGTTTCTGCAGAGGAAAAACAATGAATAAGAAAGAAAGAGAGAGAAAAACCGATTGTGATCGGAAAGTGAGAAAAGGAGAGACTGCGACCGGGAAAGATGTCAGGGGAAGGAGAAGTTCCGGCCATCGACAAGGGGAAAGACCCTGTCGATCCTGATCAAGTCCCAAATGTATGTCTGACTAACCCATTTCTAACCGTCGATCCTCGATCGCCGGTGGCAACCGTTGCGATCCCGGAACCGGACTGATTGGGCCTTGTCTCGTAATCTTTGTCTTGTCTTCCTCTCTATCTTTCTTTACGGCTGATCCCGTAAGTCCTTGGTTTTTGCCAGACTTATGTGTAAGCGATATTATGGGCATGGGTCGCGGTTCGTCACTGAGTTGATTCATGCGAATGGGATGAGGGTCGGGTCACATATTGCACTGGATAGGACTAAGAACCTATCCTGGTGAATCCTTAAAGGACCCCTCGTCCATGCATAGAACGAACGGGTGCCATTTGCGGACACAACCCAGGATCTCGCTGGTTGCCTATGGGAAATCGTCTGGTTCGTATTGAATCCAGACGGGATGGTCGGTTGGGCCTATGATCGGATAGACACGACCTGGGAACCATCGCGTCCGTTCGGTGAGTTGCACATATTGGGGGACAAAGGCCTTACGGTCGGTCGCTTCTGGATAGGGTGAACCGGTGCGGGTGCGTAAGCGTACCTTGGGCATGCTAACGCGTGTCATCGGCCAGTAAAACCTCTTCGGTCGGTGAGCCTGGTCTGTTTGTGAACCATTGCGACTGTTCGGCGAATTGCACCCTTTGGGTCAATTGCCATCACGGCCGAGTCCCAACTTGGACCCACAGAACCGGTGTGAGTGTCGGCATGCCTCGGACGTGTTGGAACATGTCCGTGGGTGACCGTACCTCTACGGTCAGTACAGGTGGTCCGGTTGCGAGAACTCGCAGCAGTGCTGCGGTCAGCCAAAAGGCCGATACGTGCCAAGGAGTGTCACGGTCTTTGGCCGCTGGATCCTCCGGACATACGGTTCGTCCGTTTGTCCCTAAGGCTACCTGGTTGATACTTGGTCAGTGGGGCGGTTGGTTGAATGACTAAGTACAACTGCGGAAAGTCTTAGGATGTGTTAGGGTTCGACTATACTAACGGGGCATAAGGGTTCTGGGAAGCATATGCATAATTCGGTTACGGACTAGTCTGGTTACTGAGGTGCTTATATCTTTTCAGGACGTGCGGTTGGACCGAGTATGGAACAAGCCTAGGTGCACGGTCCGGTGGCCCCCTGATGATGTGTGGTGTGTGTTAGGAGCTCTGGATAGAATAGGATCGGTCCATGTAAAGTCTTCGGGCAAACGTTAGCATGATGTATCAAATCCTTATTATATCAATAAGAGTTTCTTTTTATTTATCTATCTCCTTTAAATTCCACATAAATGGTAGATAGAGGAACCTCCTGGAATAGTTTTGTTAAGTTGTTTGGATAGGGCCTTAGTCTCATGGAGACTAAGAAGTGGGACAACCGATCCGGATCGCGTATCCGGGTTGGGGTGTTTCAAGTTGGTATCAGAGCATGCTTGATTCTAGGACAGTGAGGTTATCGGATAGTACACACACACATCAGGCGCCGAAGGACTAGTGTTAGGTTTTCTTGTTTTTCCCTTGGTTCAATAGGTGATTAGACGATTGTAATATACTCTGAACTTGTAGGAAGAGAAAACCAAATCCTCCAAGAGGAGGAAGTCTAAGAAAACCACATTGGAGATTACTCCGGCAGGAGTATGAACTTCCACCCAAGTGGTTGATGACCCGACTGGACCTGTGCTCGGGAATGGGAATCCCTGTACGGTACTCCCTCCCGCAACCACTCAGACCCGGACAGGAGTGGTCGGGATCGAGCATGTGGAAGATGAGGAAATGGCCGAGTCATCCAACATGGAACGGGACCATGTTGGTAAGGACACCAGGGCTGATGGTGTGAACCAACCCGCAACTCCTTCCACGGAAGAGATGTGGGCAGCCCTGAAAACGGTCATGACTCAGACCCTCACCCCGGCTGAGAACCCTACCGTGGGTCAGTCCACGGGGAAGGAAACTACCGGAGTTCTGAAAGGGGCCCAGCGAGTCGAGGATGAGGACGTGGTTGAAATAAACCCGCCTCGTGTTGTCCGTAGTGATGGGAATCAGGACACGGACAGCACTCTCGGACCAGACATGGAAGCATTGGGTTCGCGGATGGAGGTTGGCCAGAGCAGTATAGGAAACCACGACCGAGGTACGGAGACTGTCGACCGAGGTACGGGAATTCATGACCGTGTCGTCTACCATATCGACCCAAAACGACCCGGAACTGAGCTGAGGAAAGACCAACGACCGAACGACTGAATTCTTCGACCCAGACTTCAAAACTCACACCCAAGTGACCAAGAAAATGAGAATAATCGAGTGAGATTGGCTTTGGTACGGGGAAAATTGGAAGACGGACGAGAGGGCCCCTTTCTCGGA
The DNA here is from genome assembly GCA_900108845.1 of Iljinskaea planisiliqua. NCBI lineage: Eukaryota > Viridiplantae > Streptophyta > Magnoliopsida > Brassicales > Brassicaceae > Iljinskaea > Iljinskaea planisiliqua. Next base: position 68,887 of record FNXX01000064.1, read on the forward strand.
CGTGAAGAACAGCCGGACCAAGGGACGAACGTACTACAAGGGCCATTTGACAAGACCAAGCTCAAGGGACTTCAGATTCAAGTTGAAGCCATGATTCAAGGCCGTGGACTTAGGCTGGAACCGTCAGGCCTTCCAAACGGCTCGACCTGGTTGACCCTGATCCAAACAAGCGCGGCCGAGTAGCCGAAGGGTCACTTCTGGAGTAGCCGAAGGGTCAATTTGGCCTAGTCAACTCTTTAATTAGTTACGAGTTTCTAAGCTTAGTTTTCTGTATTTTCTCACCTAAACTCCTTGACTCTAAACTCTATAAGTGTCAAAACTCTTCGAATGGAATAAGAACCTTTTTGATCTTCTTTTATCAAACTTTCGTTCTCGTGAGCAATCGGCCGCGAATCTCTCTGTTCTTTCGGACAGTCTAACTGTTGGAAGCGTTAGTTCCACAGTGAACCTCCCAAGGGCGTCATGGTGAGTCACATCCACGGTCCAAAGGAGAGGGAATACTAGAGGCCTTCTGCATCCTCTAACGGTCCCTAACAATCCATCGCAATCCGTAAGTGCTAGTAGCCTTCGGACCAAGAACTACCCAACGTAGTACCACCTGAAGTACCAATCCTAGTCCGACCTTCTATCAAGTGGTATCAGAGCCGCTTCTGGTTGGTACAACAATTCCATCTTCTCATCTCAATTTCTTTCGTTAAAAAAAAAAAAAATCCTTGTCTGTCTATCTATTCTGCTAGCTGAGTCTATTCCCATTCAGTTGATTCAAAAAAAAAAAAAAAAAGAAAAAAAAAAGTGAGTAAAATAGAACCAGGAGAAATCGGTTCTAGGGGATAGGCCAATCAGCTAGCCAAACAAAATCTTGCAATCTGTCTATCTCTTTCTTGGCTGGAACTACCCTCCTATCGGTTTGGACTGTCTGCTTAGAACCTTGAGAAACTAGGCAGCAAGTGACCCTGTGAGAGAACCAAACACCCGAGAGCAAACACCTTTTTTTTTATCTAACTTGTTTGTTCAAGTGCTACAGGTAAACCAGATGTCCAGAAGTGAGAGAGATCTGACCGAAGTTGGCCTGACCAACGAGCAACTGACCTATCTCAATGAGCATTTTATTCAGGTTATGAATGCTGGGTTGGAAGGAATACACAAAAGGCTAGACAGAGTACAAGAGGATCAACAGGGCCGACAAGCTCACACTACAAGGAGAAACCGGACGAGAGGTCGAACTCAACCTTCTGATGAGGAAGATGAAGAAGACGAACGGTTTGAAACTCGATCCATTCAGCCTAGGAGAGGCCGGAGGGTGCGAGAGGAGGAAAACCCCTTTGCTAGAAGAACGACCAATGATAATCTCGGGGGACTCCGGTTGGAGATTCCATCATTCTTAGGCAAGAACGATCCAGATGCCTACCTTGAATGGGAAAGGAAGGTAGAACTTACCTTCGACTGCCAAAATTTCTCTGAAATCAAGAAGGTAAGGTTAGCCGCCTCTAAGTTCGGGGGCTATGCGATCAATTGGTATGATCAGGTAGTAGCTTTAAGAAGAAGGGCAGTAGAGCCTCCTGTAGCTACTTGGGATGAACTAACTTTGCTAATGCGAAAACGTTTTGTTCCTAGCCACTATCACAGGGAACTACATCAGAAGCTGAGACGTTTGACTCAGGGAACCAGGAACGTGGAGGACTATTTCCAGGAGATGGAAACACTGATGCTAAAAGCTGACATTGAAGAGGATGATGAGGCGACCATGGACAGGTTCTTGTCCGGCCTCAACCGCGAGATCATGGATCGGATGGAGCTACAAGAATTTGAAAGCGTGGAAGAAATGCTCCACAAGGCAATCATCATTGAACAACAGGTCAAGAGGAGGGGATATCCCAAACCGGCCTACCTTCCCCGGACGACCTATCAGGCCGCGGCCTCCACCAAGCCTGTTCTGCAAGAAAAGGGTACAGTTTCGAACCAAAACCAAGTTTCCATGTTTAAAACTAACCCTTCCTCTCGGTTTGACAAAGGCAAATACGTGGACTCCACGAGTAGGGCTAGAGACATCCGCTGTTTTAAGTGTCAGGGTTTGGGACATTACGCGAACAAGTGTCCGAATCAGAGGGTGATGATTCTCCTTGAGAATGGCGAGGTCGAATCGGAAGAAGAGAAAGAGGACACCAGGCCAATATTTGATGAGGAAGAAGGGCCACTCGATCTCCCAGCCCAGGGCCAGCTGTTGGTCACTAGACACACCCTCAGCCTGCAGACACGACCCGAAGATTCAGAACAAAGAGAAAACCTCTTCCACACACGATGTGTTGTACAAGGAAAGGTATGTTCTCTAATTATAGACGGAGGAAGTTGCACTAATGTAGCCAGTGTTTCCCTTGTCAGGAAGCTCGGACTAATCACGCGGCCACACCCTCGGCCCTTCAAGTTGGAATGGCTGAATGAGGATGGGGAACTTCAGGTCAGGGAGCAGGTTACGATTCCTTTGACCATTGGGAGGTACACCGACGAAGTGGAATGCAATGTACTGCCCATGGACGCGAGTCACATCCTTCTGGGACGGCCCTGGCAGTTCGACAAGAAAGCCATTAATGATGGCTTTGCCAACCGGCACTCCTTCAACCATGATGGGAAGAAGATAACTTTGGTTCCTCTTACTCCCACCGAGGTGCACCAAGATCAACTTCAACTACGAGTTAGCCGAGAGCTAGACAAGAAGGGAAAGGCCTCGGTTAAGGAAACCAGCCTCCTGATCAAACCTAACCAGGTAAGGAAGCTCCACACTGCACAAACTCAATACATATTGCTAGCTTATCAAGAACAACTAACGGCCACTGACCCTCCACCGGAAATTCCGAGTGAGCTGAAGCAATTGTTGGACAGGTTTAGCGATGTTTTTCCGGAAGAAAACCCCAGTGGACTACCACCCCTTCGAGGGATTGAGCATCAGATAGATTTAGTCCCGGGAGCATCACTGCCGAACCGACCGGCCTACATGACTAATCCCGTAGAAACCAAGGAACTGCAAAGACAGGTCAAGGAGCTCCTGGACAAGGGCTTCATACGGGAGAGCTTGAGTCCGTGTGCTGTGCCAGTTCTGTTGGTCCCAAAGAAAGACGGCTCCTGGAGGATGTGTGTGGACTGCCGCGCCATCAATAACATTACAGTTAAGTACCGTCACCCCATCCCTAGGCTAGATGACATGCTAGATGAGTTGTATGGGTCTAGGATCTTTTCTAAAATAGATCTTAGGAGTGGGTATCATCAGATTAGGATGAAAGAGGGGGATGAATGGAAGACGGCTTTTAAAACCAAACAGGGGCTCTATGAATGGCTAGTTATGCCATTTGGTTTGACTAATGCACCTAGTACCTTTATGCGACTGATGAACCATGTGCTTAGATCATTCATTGGTGAGTTCGTAGTGGTTTATTTTGATGACATACTGATATATAGCCGAAGCCTCATCGATCATGTACAACATCTAGGCCAGGTCTTAGAGGTCCTTAGGAAGGAACGTCTGTTTGCTAACATGGCCAATGCATCTTTGGAATGGATAAATTGGTCTTCTTAGGATTTGTTGTAGGAGCAGAAGGCATCCGCGTGGATGAAGCCAAGGTCCAGGCCATTCGGGATTGGCCAACTCCCAAGACGGTGGGAGAAGTCCGTAGCTTCCATGGCCTAGCTGGGTTCTACAGAAGATTCGTACAGGACTTTAGCACCATCGCCGCACCCCTAACTGAGGTTATCAAAAAGGACGTTGGGTTTAAATGGGGTCCTACACAGGAAGAAGCTTTCAAAACTCTAAAAGGGAAGTTAACTAACGCTCCCTTACTAGTATTACCAGATTTCCTTAAGGCTTTTGAAATAGAATGTGACGCCTCAGGCATTGGAATTGGTGCTGTTCTTATGCAGGAAAGAAAGCCAGTTGCTTACTTTAGTGAGAAGCTAGGTGGAGCGACCCTCAACTACGCGACCTACGACAAGGAACTATACGCACTTCTGAGGGCTCTCCAGACGTGGCAGCACTACCTCTGGCCGAAGGAGTTCATCATCCACACTGACCACGAATTACTGAAGCATCTCAAGGGCCAGCAGAAACTTAGCAAGCGGCATGCCCGCTGGGTAGAGTTTATAGAAACCTTCCCATACGTCATTAAATATAAGCAAGGTAAGGATAACGTCGTGGCCGACGCTCTGTCCCGCAGGTATACCCTTCTCTCTACGCTTGGAACCAAACTACTGGTTTTTGAGTTCATTAAAAACTTGTATGAAACCGACCCTGACTTTAAAATACCTTATTTGGCCAGTGCTAGACATTCGGTTGGTAAGTTCCATCGTATGGAGGGATTTCTGTTCTATGATAACCGTCTGTGCGTACCTAACTGCTCTTTGAGGGAATTGTTCTGTAGGGAAGCCCATGGAGGTGGATTGATGGGACATTTCGGTCCGGTCAAAACTCTCAAGGTCTTACAAGACCACTTCTATTGGCCGGCTCTGCGGAAGGACGTGGATCGCATATGCAGCAGATGTGTTACCTGCAAGGAAGCTAAGTCCAAAAACTCAACCCAAGGTCTGTACTCTCCCCTGCCTATACCTTCGCATCCCTGGACTGACTTGTCCATGGACTTCGTATTTGGATTGCCTAAGTCTAGGACCGGAAGGGACTCTATTTTCGTAGTGGTAGACAGGTTCTCTAAAATGGCCCATTTCATACCTTGTTTAAAATCCAACGATGCCTCTCATGTAGCTGAGTTGTTCTTTAGGGAGATAGTTAGGCTGCATGGTATGCCTCGGAACATAGTCTCTGACCGTGATGCCAAATTCCTTAGCTATTTCTGGAAAACCCTATGGGCTAAGTTGGGAACCAGGCTATTGTTTTCTACTACCTGCCATCCACAGACTGATGGGCAGACTGAGGTAGTCAATAGGACCCTCTCGGCTTTTCTTAGAACATTGGTTAGCAAAAACTTAGGAACTTGGGAAGAACACCTGCCCCATGTGGAATTTGCCTATAACCATTCGGTGCACTCAGCGACCAAATATTCTCCTTTTCAAATCGTCTATGGTTTTAATCCTCTGTCTCCTCTTGATCTTTTACCTTTGCCTATTAACGACCGTGAAAGTGTTGATGGTAGAAAGAAAGCAGATATAGTCAAGAAGACTCATGAGCAGGTTAAAGCCAACATTGAAGCAAAAACCAAGCAGTACGAGAAGTATGCCAACCAAGGAAGAAGCAAGGTAGTCTTTCAACCAGGATATCAAGCGTGGATTCATCTTAGAAAGGAACGGTTTCCTGAAGAAAGAAAGTCGAAGCTTATGCCCCGGAAGGATGGGCCATTCACCGTCCTCAAGCGACTACATGACAATGCCTACCAAATAAACCTCTGAGGTAAGTATGACGTATCAACAAGCTTTAACGTCTCTGACCTATCTCTTTTTGTGGCAGATGATCCGGATTCGTGGACAAATCCTTTTCAAGAGGAGGGGAATGATGGGAATCAGGACACGGACAGCACTCTCGGACCAGAGATGGAAGCATTGGGTTCGCGGATGGAGGTTGGCCAGAGCAGTACAAGAAACCAAGACCGAGGTACGGAGACTGTCGACCGAGGTACGGGAATTCACGACCGTGTCGTCTACCGTATCGACCCAAAACGACCCGGAACTGAACTGAGGAAAGATCAACGACCAAACGACCGAATTCTTCGACCCAGACTTCAAAACTCACACCCAAGTGACCAAGAAAATGAGAACAGTCGAGTCAGATTGGCTTTGGTACGGGGAAAATCGGAAGACAGACGAGAGGGCCCCTTTCTCGGACGTGAAGAACAGCCGGACCAAGGGACGGACGTACTACAAGGGCCATTTGACAAGACCAAGCTCAAGGGACTTCAGATTCAAGTTGAAGCCATGATTCAAGGCCGTGGACTTAGGCTGGAACCGTCAGGCCTTCCAAACGGCTCGACCTGGTTGACCCTGATCCAAACAAGCGCGGCCGAGTAGTCGAAGGGTCACTTCTGGAGTAGCCGAAGGGTCAATTTGGCCTAGTCAACTCTTTAATTAGTTACGAGTTTCTAAGCTTAGTTTTCTGTATTTTCTCACCTAAACTCCTTGACTCTAAACTCTATAAGTGTCAAAACTCTTCGAATGGAATAAGAACCTTTTTGATCTTCTTTTATCGAACTTTCGTTCTCGTGAGCAATCGGCCGCGAATCTCTCTGTTCTTTCGGACAGTCTAACTGTTGGAAGCGTTAGTTCCACAGTGAACCTCCCAAGGGCGTCATGGTGAGTCACATCCACGGTCCAAAGGAGAGGGAATACTAGAGGCCTTCTGCATCCTCTAACGGTCCCTAACAATCCATCGCAATCCGTAAGTGCTAGTAGCCTTCGGACCAAGAACTACCCAACGTATTACCACCTGAAGTACCAATCCTAGTCCGACCTTCTATCAAGTAGAGTGGACTACTTGAGTCTGCTGGATCATATTTTTCGTTTGGGAACAAAACACTTCAAGGGGAGCATAGACCCCTTTGAAGCGGATGAGTGGAGGAGCCTGTTGACCTTTGGTTGAACGGCCACACCGTCCGTACTGTACGGCCTCACCGTCCGTACAAGGCCGGCCGTATAACCACGTCTGTTCTGTCCCGGGGAGCTCTTAGGCGACTTCAAGAAATGTGCAAAGTCCGGGTGTCCGTACTGTACGGCCTCACCGTCCGTACTAGGCCGGCCTCACCGTCCGTACGAGGCCGGACGTTCTTGCACATCCGTATGTCCCAAGAAGCTTCTTAAAGACCAAGGACGTTGTGCAAAGTTCTGGCGCAAGAAGACAAGGAAGCAACTCATAGGAAGCTTCCTAGAAGTTGCACGAGCCAGCTGGTCATGACCGTTTGTGGATAAGGCCAGCTGGTCAAGCCGTCCCTGTCTCCTTTTTGACCGAAAGATGCTGTCTGTCCCCTCCTTTATGGCGCGTCCTATGAGTCACTAGATTCTCTGGCATATTCTTGCCAGAGTTCTTTCTTTTATAATGCCTTGTATCATCCTTGTAAACGTTTTTATACAATTTGTTACAATGAAATCTTTCTGGTTCTTCATTCTCTCTTTCTTGTTCTAAACGAAACTCTCTTATTCTCTCAATCTATTCCGCATAATCTTTCATGGTATCAGAGCCAGGTTGCTAGTTCTGGTGTCTATTCTCTAATCTCTGTTTCGATTCTCTTTCTCATTCACCTACTCAATCTCTTCACCTCAGAATCTCTCAAGCTTTCTTTCTAAAATCCATGGAGAACACGAAGTTCACAAAACTACCGGTCGTCCTCAAAGGAGGAAGCAACTACTTGCTCTGGGCGAGAACCACCAAGGCTGTTCTTTGTGGTCAAGGGGTCTGGAGCCATGTTGAAGACTCAGAGGAGAGCATCAAAAACCCACCAAGTGTGGAAGACACACGGTGGTTTCAAGAAGATCAGTCGGTTCTAGCTATTCTTCAGGGGTCACTAGACCTGTCTATCCTAGAGGCGTACTCATACTGCGAAACAGCAAGGCAGCTCTGGGAAACCCTCAAAAATGTGTTCGGTAACATCTCAAACCTCACAAGAGTATTTGAAGTGAAGTGGTCCATCAACAATCTCTCTCAGGCAGATATGGAGTTCAATGAGTTCTTTGGGAAGTTCAGGTCACTATGGGCGGAACTGGACATGCTAAGACCAGGAACTATAGACCCTGTTGTACTTGATGACCGAAGGGAACAGGACAAAGTGTTTGCTCTGTTGCTCTGCCTTAGCTCCTCTTACAACGATCTTATCAAGCATATGCTCAGGGCAGATAAGCTTCCTTGCCTTGAAGAGGTGTGTTCGCAGATTCAGAAGGAGCAAGGATCACTTGGATTATTTGGTGGAACAGGGGAACTTCCAACTGCGAACAAAGGTCTGTTCCATGCTACCAACAAGAACTACTCCAAGTCAGAGGATCGTAGGAACTGGATTTGTGACCACTGCAAGAAGAAAGGCCACAACAAGGACAAGTGATGGATACTCCACCCACACCTCAAGCCGGCCAAGTTCAAGGAAGCAAGGGCCAACATTACCGAAGCGGTAGACACTCAGGGGTCAACTTCAGCAGCCAATGGCCAAGGTCAAGTGGAAGGGTCTGAACTTGCTATGGTGGTTCATGGAGGAGTCAGAGGACCGGACAATGACCTAGTAAGGAAGTCGGACCTGGAGGCTCTTATCAAATCCATCATCAATCTAAAGGAGTCTGGTACAACTTATTTCTCAATGACTATGCCTAGTAAAACTATTGGAACACGGTCATGTAATTCACTTGTTGTAGACTCAGGTGCATCTCATCATATGATTAGTAATCCTGAGCTTCTTAGCAATATTAAACCGGCCTTAGGTAGTGTAGTTATAGCAAATGGTGATAAGGTTGCAGTTAGTGGAATTGGAGATCTTAGGTTGTTTGATAAGCAGTCTAAAGCTCTGTACATGCCTAAGTTCACATCCAACTTATTGTCAGTCAAAAGAGTAACAAATGATTTAAATTGCTATGCTATCTTTGGGCCTAACCGTGTACAATTTCAGGATATTGACACTATGCAATTGCTTGGACAAGGTGGAACTAAGGATGATCTATATGTTTTGGAAGACACTTCACCAAGCAATGTCAAACCTGTCTCGTTTTCTTCTTGTTTATTTGTTGGCCTGAATAAATTGTGGCATGCTAGATTAGGCCATCCTCATTTTCATGCTTTAAAGTTGTTGCTACCTCAAATCTCTTTTGATCACTCTAGTTGTGAAGCTTGTATCCTTGGTAAACATTGAAAATCGGTTTTTCCAAAGTCATTGTCTATCTATGAACATTGTTTTGATTTAGTTCATTCAGATATTTGGACATCTCCTTGCATGTCTAGGGATAGTAACAAATATTTCGTGACATTTATAGATGAGAAATCGAAGTATACTTGGATAACTTTGCTTCCCTCTAAAGATAGAGTGTTTGATGCCTTCATAAACTTTCAAAATTATGTGACTAATCAGTTTAAAGCCAAATTGAAAGTTTTAAGAACAGATAATGGAGGAGAGTACATAAATCACAAGTTCAAAGACCATTTAGCTAAACATGGCATTGTGCATCAAACAAGCTGCCCATATACTCCATAACAAAATGGAGTCGCTGAAAGGAAGAACAGACATCTTATGGAGGTGGCCCGGTCCATGATGTTCCATACAAATGTTCCTAAGAGATTCTGGGGAGATGCAGTAATGACCGCATGCTACTTGATCAACCGAACTCCAACCAGAGTCCTCAATAATTCCTCTCAATTCGAGGTACTCAACAAGTCCAAACCTTCCATTGATTACCTAAAAGTATTTGGGTGTGTTTGTTTTGTCTTAGCCTCAGGAATACAAAGAACCAAACTCGATGCAAAGAGTGTGAAGTGTATGTTCATTGGCTACTCCACTACACAAAAGGGATTCAAGTGTTTCGATCCTACCAACAACCGGACCTATGTTTCCAGAGATGTTAAGTTCTTGGAAGATCAAGGCTTCTATATGGAAAAGGACTGGGATAGCTTGAAGAACTTAGCACAATCATCTTCTGACCGAGCCGCAACCTTGAGGTTCCTCTTAGATCACCTTGGTCACAACAAGGACCAACAACCGGCCACTCCACATATGATTCCTCCAGAAGGAGCTCAACCTCAAGATGAGGATCAAACCGGTGCTACCCATGAGGGGGAGCAACCTGAAGAACCTCAAGAGGAGGTCCAAACTAATGCTACCTATGAAAAGGAGCATGATGTGGTAATCCAAGAAGGAGAACCGCAAAGTAGAGCTCCAGTGAGCGACCAGACGACTTCGGACACTCAACCTTTGGTGGACCAGGAGCCAGCTCCTATTGTTCGCAGACGAGTCATGAGGGGCCGGAAGGTTCTAGGGTTTGAGGCTCCTGAAAGCTCAACCTCAACAACAAGCTCTCGCGTCTACTTCAACAGTCAAGCTGTAGCTCATCCAGAAATCGAAGCTGTGTGCTCTCTTGCCCTCTTGCCATTTGAACATATTGCATTCCTTACCAAAATTGAAGCTGAGGTCATCCCATCTACGTACGAAGAAGCAATGGCCAGTCCACAATGGAGGGATGCAGTCGCGGCTGAGGTTGGGGCGATGGAAAAGAACCACACGTGGGATGCTTTGGTTCTACCTAAGGGCAAGAAGGTGGTCACGTCCAGATGGGTTTTCACCATCAAGTACAAGACCAATGGAGACATTGATCGCTATAAGGCAAGGCTGGTGGCTCGTGGCTTCACCCAGACGTATGGGAATGACTACAAAGACACATTCGCTCCAGTGGCCAAACTACCCACGGTAAGAGTTGTTTTAGCTTTAGCTGCTAACCTATCTTGGGAGTTGTGGCAGATGGACGTTAAGAATGCCTTCCTACAAGGCGACCTTGAAGAGGAAGTGTATATGCAGCCGCCTCCAGGTCTTGAAGACACTATTGACCCAGGCCAAGTGCTACGACTGAGAAAGGCCATATACGGTCTCAAACAGTCTCCAAGAGCCTGGTATCACAAGCTCAGCCGCACATTGTGGGATCTTGGGTTCCTGCGATCTGAAGCTGATCACAGCCTATTCACTCATAAATCCTCCCAAGGTATAGTTGTTGTTGTCGTCTATGTAGATGACCTCATCATCTCTGGAGACAACAAGGCAGGTATCCTCGCACTCAAGTCTTCTCTTCAAGCATCTTTAGATATTAAAGATCTTGGTGAGCTAAAATATTTCTTGGGTATTGAAGTCTGTCGAAGTACTGATGGCCTCTTTCTTTCCCAAAGAAAGTATGTTCTTGACCTGTTAAAAGAGACAGGTACAATGGAAGTCAAGCCGGCCGTGAGTCCTCTTGAAGATGGCTACAAGGTCAATCGAGAGGGGGAGAAGGAGGATGAGCCCTTTGAAGATCCTGCCTTATACCGCAAGCTAGTGGGTAAGTTAATCTATTTAACACTTACTAGACCTGACTTGTGCTTTTGTGTGAACCAGGTCAGTCAGCACATGAAGGCTCCTACAAAATACCACTGGTCCATGGTTGAAAGAGTCCTCAGGTACCTCAGGGGGAGCTTAGACCACGGTATCTGGATGGGAAAGAATGCAAGCACCGAGATTGTTGGATATTGCGACGCTGACTGGGCGGGAGATAGAATGGACAGGAGGTCCACAACAGGATATTGCACATTCGTTGGAGGCAACATGGTGACTTGGAAGACCAAGAAGCAGAAGGTGGTGGCGTGTTCAACAGCCGAAGCAGAGTACCGGGCCATGAGGAAGCTGACCAATGAGTTGACTTGGCTGAAGAGTTTATTGGCCGACCTCGACATTCAGCAAACCACACCCATGGTGATGCACTGCGACAACCAAGCGGCCATTCATATTGCTTCAAACTCGGTTTTCCACGAACGCACCAAACATATAGAGGTGGACTGCCATAAGGTGCGAGAGAAGATCATGGACGGGACAATTCTTCCGTGTTTCACAAGAAGTGAGGATCAGCTCGCCGACATATTCACAAAGGCCGCAAGACCAAAGGTGTGTGATCACATCTTCAGCAAGCTCGGCCTAGTGAGCTTGGCCCGGAGGTAAGCGCTTCCCTGCTCATGAAGTGCATACTCTTTTCCTTAAACAGAGTTTTTCCCAATGGGTTTTATCTGTTAAGGTTTTTAACGAGGTGCATCTTCATGGGCATTCCAAGCTAAGCATTCTAGGGTGATTCCAGAGTGCTTAGCTTGAGGGGGAGTGTTGACCTTTGGTTGAACGGCCGCACCGTCCGTACTGTACGACCTCACCGTCCGTACAAGGCCGGCCGTACAACCACGTCCGTTCTGTCCCAGGGAGCTCTTAGGCGACTTCAAGAAATGTGCAAAGTCCGGGCGTCCGTACTGTACGGCCTCACCGTCTGTACTAGGCCGGCCTCACCGTCCGTACGAGGCTGGACGTTCTTGGACATCCGTACGTCCCGAGAAGCTTCTTAAAGACTGAGGACGTTGTGCAAAGTTCGGGCGCAAGAAGACAAGGAAGCAACTCATAGGAAGCTTCCTAGAAGTTGCACGAGCCAGCTGGTCATGACCGTTTGTGGATAAGGCCAGCTGGTCATGACCGTTTGTGGATAAGGCCAGCTGGTCAAGCCGTCCCTGTCTCCTTTTTGACCGAAAGATGCTGTCTGTCCCCTCCTTTATGGCGCGTCCTATGAGTCACTAGATTCTCTGGCATATTCTTGCCAGAGTTCTTTCTTTTATAATGCCTTGTATCATCCTTGTAAACGTTTTTATACACTTTGTTACAATGAAATCTTTCTGGTTTTTCATTCTCTCTTTCTTGTTCTAAACGAAACTCT
>FNXX01000163.1:0-30460 GCA_900108845.1 Iljinskaea planisiliqua
TTTCGCAGTATGAGTAGGCTTCAAGAACAGAGAGAGTTAGAGATCCTTGAAGAATAGCAAGCACCGCTTGGTCCTCTGAGAACCACTTCTCTGCCCCGGCTCCTTCATCAGCCGCATCCTTCTCTCCATGTTTGGCTTCATCCTCGGTCGCCTTGTTGTCTTCGACATGGCTCCATAGTTTGCGACCACACAAGACAGCCTTAGTGGTTCTAGCCCATAGGAGGTAGTTGTCTGCACCCTTGAGTACCACAGGGAGAGTGACAGGCTTGTTGTTTTCCATTGTAACTCGTCGGGAGCTTGAAGTACAGCTATGGACCGCTGGACAAAGAGATGTATCTCACTAAGGACCGTTGTATAAAGGACTCACGATTGTAAAGATTGAGAGTTTAAGATGCCATAAACAATCTAGAAGTGTTTATGAGAAGAAAAGAAGTGACAAAGGTCAAGAGCACAAGGACTGAAGAGATTCGAATGAGCTATTGTCCAATGGACAAAAGGAAATGAAGAACAGATTTCTTGAGTTCGACAGCAGGTTTTAGAAAGAGATTGAAGACCAAATAAGAAGAGCTTTTATTGCTCTGATACCATGTAAGTTTTAGAAGATGAAAGCAGATGAAGAACCTATAGGTTCGAATAGAGAGAGTGATAGCGAGAATGAAGAACAGATGATATTATTGAATAGAAATGGAACTCTGATGCGAGGCCGGCCGGGTTCGGACAGCAACGCAGTCCCAAGATGAACACTCCGAGTTGGGCAGGATAATCCTAAGCTTCTTTGGCTCGTGAAGATCCAACAATGGGCATATTAAACCCAAGGTCTGATGCTTTCTTAAACGTTCCGAAAGGAGATAGGCGGTGGAACCTTGGAATGAGTTAGACAGGTAGCTCCAACAAGAGGTATATTAAACCTAATGCCTGATACTATCTAGGCCGCCTAAGACAATCTTTGGTAAGATAGAATGGTCACACAAATGTTGTGGATACACTTGATACACCGAAGGTTCTTGGATATTACACACCAAGAAGATCGAACAGTTCCAGAGGAACAAAGAGAATCACTCTCTCACAAAACACAAGGTTTTAACTCAAAACATCATTCTTATTTTCATTAACCACGAAAATGTGTTTAAATAGCATACAAAGGTATTAAAAACTAGGTAGAATGTGTTAAAAACAAGGCAACTCGAAACTAGAACCTAGTTAATGTCTTAGACTAGTTTTTAATGAACTTTGAATGACTTTTCAACTTAAAATGACTCTTGATCTGATTAATTCCGCCTGGCCTTTGTCGAATTGAGAAGTAGACTTCTGAAATGGGTTTTGACAAGTATTCAGCAGGCCTGGTCGAATGTTGATCAAATCCAAAGTAGTCTTGATTTCCTTTGTTGAGAAGTTGAAGAGTTTTTAGGAAGGTTTTAGGAAGGGCTTCCTGAAAATGGATTTAGGAAGGGGTTCCTAAAATCCGGGTCATCATGCTCTTCGGGCGGCCTAAGTAACTCGCTTCGGCCGGGTAGAAGGGAACTTCGACCATCTGTTGATTCTGCCTGAACCAAGTGAGTTTTGGCACGTCCAAAATGTACTTCATAGCCACTTGGTCGAGTGAATCCTCCTTTAAATGTTGTTTTGAAGCCTGAATCATCATAGTCCAGCTGCTGCTTCCTTGATGGCTTCGTCTGGCAGTCTGGTTGATGATACGAGCCGGTCAGCCTTGTATCATCCCCTCCCACTTGAAAAGGATTTGCCCTCAAATCTATTTCATCTGCAAGAAAAGAAAATAAGTCAGTAAGGTTGAAACCTGAATGCACATTATGCATACCTTGGTTTTCATGGTCCGGTTTCAAGACTTGAAATTGGCCCATCTTTCGGTAGACTGGTTTCTTGGGTCGATCTGGTGCAATCTTAAACTTCGTGATCCTCTTAGATTGTGGTATGGTCTGTGGCTGATCTGAGAAGTGCATTGCATCACGAAATCCAAATGTAGTCTCATGAAGTTGTTCGGGTGGCCGAACTAGCTTACTATGGCCGAGATGGGTAGATCCTCGACCACCTCTTGATCCGACACGTCCCATGTGTGTTTTGGCTTGGCCAACTGGTTGTTCAAACACACTTGGTCGAAGGGAATGTCCTATGCTGCCTGAGAAGAAGTCGGGATCACATGGTTGCATAAATGGCTCCATAAGTGGCCTAACCGGGTGATGTTGGTCTAGGTTAAGACCGGTAACGTTCTGGCCTCTAGAATGAAGAACTAAACCATCATGCTCAGTTACAGCTGGTTCTGGTTTGATATCCACGAGTTCTAACTCAGCTTCCAGTTCAAACAATGCTTTCACTTGTTCATTCTTAGAGCTTCCCATGATCCTGTCAAAAGAAAACGGATTAGGCTCAGAGAATCGAAATACTAAGTAGAATGCATAAGCATAGATAATGTTATCCACAAAAGGATTGGGACTTCCTTGGACACTAGCTGGCGAAATCCAGATGTACTTCCAAGTCCTTGCTCTAGACTGATAAGTCTCTTGTAAATGTTCGCTGATTTCTTTCTCTTGGTACAGCTCCTTGTCAAAATGATCCAGCGGTCCATAATCATTTTGAATCACTCTTATCTTTGGAACATAGTCTATAGCCTGTACTTTAACAGCCACTAGAAAACCCAAATCACATGTGCAAAAGGAATTATCAAGCAACTTCCTAAGATGCACAGACAAGTTTTCCTTGCTTAAAACATTCAAAACAAGTTCCAAATGCCTTTTATGAACTTCAAAAACTTTGCCACTAATGAGATTGTGATTGGAACTCCAGAAGTCCATAATTGATCTCCGAACAAGAAATGCTTTACTAGAAAATGAAGTGACCTTAGAAAAGCTTTCTTTTAAATCATGATCTTCCAAAATCGATTTACAAAGTTCACTGCAATGGTTTGAATCCCGCAAAATGTTTTCATGAAAGTGCTTCATCTTAAACAAGTTTGCAAATTCAGTTCTAGCTCTAAACAGCTCAAATGTTGTCTCACTTGAAGAAACTCCTATAGAACAATCAAGTTCACGAAAGTCATCAGTCAAAACACATTTTGACATAAAGAAATTCTTAAGTTCAAGTGTTTCAATGGTTGGGACCAACTTGTCAAAAACCAATGCAGAAACACAAAACTCTTTAACTCTTTCCAATCCAAAACGTTTTTCCTCTTGAGCAGAAACCAAGACAAACAAATTAGGCCCTGTCCTAGCCAAATCAACTTCCTTACAGTGATTTTGTGGGTAGTCATAAGGAAATAACATGAGGACCGGTTCTGGCGCAAGTTTGGTTGGTTGCTCCATGACTTCATTCGATGGCAAACTCTTTTGTACTTCCTCTGGTGAGTTTTCTTCTTGTACCTGTGACATAGAGACATTGCTACTCGGATGCTCCGGTTCTAAGATAGTTATCTCAGCACATGTCTGCACAATTTCAGATTGAGAAGATGGAAGGGAACACTTAGCTTTAAGGGATTTTCTGAGAAATGTATGGTGCTTCTTCACGGTTTTCCTCTGAAGTTGCTGTTCTTCCTTTTTGCTTAAGTGTCTCTGGTCTTGTTCAATTTCCAAGGGGGTTAAGGGAACTAACTTGATCTTCTTTCCCTTGAACTCAAATGAGTATCTATTGGTAAGACCGTCATGTGTAACTTCGCGATCATATTGCCATGGTCTTCCTAACAGAATATGACTGGCTTCCATGGGCAAGACATCGCAAAGCACTTCATCTTGATACCTGCCAATAGAAAAAGATATCATCACTTGGTTAGTTACCTTCATCTCTCCATTGCAACTTATCCATTGAAGTTTGTATGGATGCGGATGTTTCTTGGTTTCCAAGCGAAGCTTCTTCACCATGGTTGTGCTTGCCACATTTGCACAGCTGCCTCCGTCAATAATAAGACTGCACACCTTGTCCTGGACTAAACCCCTTGTGTGGAAGAGACTCTCACGTTGATCATACTTCACAGCTTGCTTTTGATCACTTTGAATTTTTCCAGTCACCAATTGATCAGCTACATTCGGTGGTGCTTTTGAAGATGATGTAGACTCAGAAACTTCTTCCTTGGTGATGCTCTCATCATTATCCTTGAGCAGTATGGGTTCATTACTTGAAACAGATGACCTGCCATGACACAAATTGGTTTGGTCAGCATTAATCTCCATATTTGAAACTGCTTTCATACCTTTGTTGATTGACCCAATGGTCTGGTCTGGCTCTTGCTCTTGGATAGCCGGGTTGTCCTCTGAACAACTTTGCTCATGGTTTGTTGTGTCAGCTACCGAAGAAGGGGGTGTGGTAGTGCTCTTACTATGGTTCTTCATCACAGCCATAAGTGTTTCCACCATCTGATTTTCCAGATCATCATAATGTTGTTGTCGGCTCAATGGGTCCTGGAGCTGTCTAACTTGATTATGACTCTTTTGATAATCACGGCTGTAGAAATCAAATTCTGTTTTATCCCAGGCCGGTCTAGAACTTTCTCTAGTTCTCCTCATAGGCCTCTCTTGTGGTTTTCCTGGTTGTATCCAATCCTGCACATAATCAAATTTGTTAAAAACTGATTGATGTTCACTTCTCAGAGAGTGTTGTTTCTTTTCCAGAAATGATTTAGTGGATGAATAGAAAACTCCCTGATGTGGACTCTGCTCCTGTCGTCTAGGTTTCTTCTTAAGACCAAACATATTGTCCCTGCAAACACTAGCAAACAAGATTAGAAGCAAAAGGTTTCCTCACAAGTGTTTTCTCTCAGACTGTTTCTCATAAGCGATTTAGCTCCCTCAGTGAATTCTCCAAGTTCCAAAGGATCTAGCAATTCAAACTCAATGTGCTTTCTCCAAAGAACCAAATAGTGAATCAAGAAAGAAGAGAGAAGATAGACAGTTGAAAGATTTTTCTTGGCTAGTTGATTGACCAAGCCCTCCTTTACAGATCTCTCTTTTTGTTTTCTTTTTTTTTTTTTTTTTTTTTTTTGAATACGGTTTTGCTTTTTTTTTTTTTTTGATCTAGGATTGAGGCTGGCTCAACTAGCAAACAGATAGATAGAAAAGAATTACAAATGATAGAAGAAGTTGAAGAGGTGAGAATGGCGGATTAGAAATCGATACCAACGAAGGAGTGGTTTGCTCTGATACCACTTGATGCGAGGCCGGCCGGGTTCGAACAGCTACGCAGTCCCAAGATGAACACTCCGAGTTGGGCAGGATAATCCTAAGCTTCTTTGGCTCGTGAAGATCCAAAAATGGGCATATTAAACCCAAGGCCTGATGCTTTCTTAAACGTTCCAAAAGGAGATAGGCGGTGGAACCTTGGAATGAGTTAGACAGGTAGCTCCAACAAGAGATATATTAAACCTAATGCCTGATACTATCTAGGCCGCCTAAGACAATCTTTGGTAAGATAGAATGGTCACACAAGTGTTGTGGATACACTTGATACACCGAAGGTTCTTGGATATTACACACCAAGAAGATCGAACAGTTCCAGAGGAACAAAGAGAATCACTCTCTCACAAAACACAAGGTTTTAACTCAAAACATCATTCTTATTTTCATTAACCACGAAAATGTGTTTAAATAGCATACAAAGGTATTAAAAACTAGGTAGAATGTGTTAAAAGCAAGGCAACTCGAAACTAGAACCTAGTTAATGCCTTAGACTAGTTTTTAATGAACTTTGAATGAATTTTCAACTTAAAATGACTCTTGATCTGATTAATTCCGCCTGGCCTTTGTCGAATTGAGAAGTAGACTTCTGAAATGGGTTTTGACAAGTATTCAGCAGGCCTGGTCGAATGTTGATCAAATCCAAAGTAGTCTTGATTTCCTTTGTTGAGAAGTTGAAGAGTTTTTAGGAAGGTTTTAGGAAGGGCTTCCTGAAAATGGATTTAGGAAGGGGTTCCTAAAATCCGGGCCATCATGCTCTTCGGGCGGCCTAAGTAACTCGCTTCGGCCGGGTAGAAGGGAACTTCGACCATCTGTTGATTCTGCCTGAACCAAGTGAGTTTTGGCACGTCCAAAATGTAATTCATAGCCACTTGGTCGAGTGAATCCTCCTTTAAATGTTGTTTTGAAGCCTGAATCATCATGGTCCAGCTGCTGCTTCCTTGATGGCTCGGTCTGGCAGTCCGGTTGATGATACGAGCCGGTCAGCCTCGTATCAAACTCAGTCCATAAGTATATATCTACAATGGTTTCGACATAGAGTATATATAGACAGACAGGATAGACTACAAAGAGAATGAAAGTGACATGTGTGGACAGGAAGAGCTGGAGAGAGAGAGAGAAGGGGAGTGGTTCGAGGTCGCAGGTCGCTGAAAGCGACCGCTCCTAACGGCTGGGAACCTTAACTCCACACGTGACTCTTCCTTGTTTTGACCAACAACGGTCACAAGAGTTTGAAGTCCTCTTGCACTTCTTCCTTCATTATTTGGCAAAGGTTAAGTCGTGTTCTCCAAGTCAACCTGTTCCTTGCTTCACACGATCTGGCCATGACTTGTATCACACGGTTTAATAGTTGAAGAGTTTCTATTTCTTTAACTTGTTTGTTCTTGTTTGTAGGAAAGATGTCCAATCCAAGTAATGGTGAACAGGAGGACAACCAGAACATTGGCCTTTCTAGAATACAAATGAGGGCCTTGATGGGAGAAATGAAAAGAATGATGAGATCGGAACTTGAGGAGATCAACGTTCTATTAGAGTGAAGCAAGCCTAAGGAGATGTGAAGGCCAAACATGAAGTGAAGGCCAAGCATCTCCATAACAAAATGAAGAAGAAGAGAAGTGTCAAAGCCATGAACTTAGCCTAAGAAGAAGCTCATCACATGATTAAGTCATCAAGAGGAGAATTAGATTTGTGTATAAGAAGCAAATGAGGCTTTAGGAGTCATGGAGTGTGTTGCAAGCAATGAAGACTTGTACAAGAGCTTTAGGAGTCATGGAGTGTGTTGCAAGCAATGAAGACTTGCAGAAGAAGACATTGCCTAGTGAAACCACATGAAGTGTGTGCTTAAGGAGGAGCTGGCAACTTGATAGAGCAACCAAAAAAGAGGTGCCATGAAGCCAGCGACTCAACCGCTACTGGTCTGTGCAAGAAGTCTTGGACTGGTCAAGCCCAATCAAAGCCCAGAAGAATTTATGTGGTGAAGATTGGTCAAGGCCCAGCCCAAGTTAGATAGTGTGAAGTTGGCTGCCAAAAGAAGAGGGTTTGAATTCAAATGACAGGCACCAACTTCAGATATAAACAAATGAAGATCACGTGTGGTTTTTGAGTCAACCACTTTTTTCTAGAAGCTATTTAAATAATACACAAAAGAAAGAAGCTGTGAGAAGAAGGAAAGATCACGTGTTTGCTTAAGGAAACAAGTGGGAGACTGCCGTTGAGAAATGTCACTTTCATTAGTTTGTTTGTATGTGCAATTTGAATTCTTAGCTTGTGTCTATATAATGACATCTCCTCTTTGTAATTTGACACACAGAAATATTAAGAGACAAGTTCTTATAAAATCCATTTAGCTCCACACTTCTTTACTTATGTTTTGCTTGTCATTAACAATGTAGAGAGTTGGTGTTAAATGTTTTCGGTCTGCCTTAATGGCAGACCATTATTTGTCCAAACTCTCACTTAAACTCTTTCTTATTTTAGTTATACACTAGTTTAAGTGAGCTAATCCTTCTTCTCTAAGCACACAATCTCTCTAAAGGTTGTGATGCTAAACTGGATTTAAGGCTCACTCTAGTGCAATCTTTTCTTGTTGAAGTGAGTTCCATTTTGTTAGTTAATGAAGAACCAATCACAAGTTGATTGTGTTTCTTGTTATGTGAGGCAAACCCTCACAAATTCCAACACGTTCGACTTGATCGAGTTCAAGAGGACACTCAAACTAGACCACCACCAGAGGAAGCAACTGGTAGGTCACGAACCAGACAAAGGCGTACCAGGGCCAATGAAGAGTTTTATGAACACTCCTCTAGTGACAGCCAAAGAAGGACCAGACGGCCTAGAGAGACCCGGGGAAGACAAGATAATAACCTAGGTGGCCTTAAGTTGAAAATTCCGTCATTCCATGGTAAAAACGATCCAGATGCTTACCTAGAGTGGGAGAAAAAGATAGAACTGGTCTTTGATTGTCAGAACTATTCCGAACTTAAGAAGGTAAGGTTGGCCGCAACTGAGTTCTATGGTTATGCTATTAACTGGTGGGATCAAATTGTGACCAACAGGAGGAGAACAGGTGAAAAACCCGTAGCCACATGGGATCAGATGGTCACTCTCATGAGGAAACGTTTTGTGCCCAGCCACTACAACCGAGACTTGCATCAGAGGCTAAGGAGATTAGTTCAAGGAACTAAGAGCGTTGAGGATTACTTCCAAGAGATGGAGACGCTAATGATCAAAGCAGATGCTGATGAAGATCCGGAGGCTACAATGGCCAGATTTCTAGGAGGACTCAACTGTGACATCCAAGACAGGTTGGAGTGCCTAGAGGAGATGCTACACAAGGCGATCTTGGTTGAGCAGCAGGTTAAGAGAAAGAGTCTACCTATGTCCACCTACACACCGGTTGCTAAACTTAGCTACCAAGACAAGGGTAAAGCTCTAACCAAACCTATTTCTGATTTTAAAACTAATCCATCTTCTAGTAGTGTCAAGGAAAAGGCGGAAGCTCCTACTGCACGAGCCAGGGACATGAGGTGCTTCAAATGCCAAGGGCTTGGACACTATGCTAAGGATTGTACCAACAAGAGAGTCATGATTGTTCTGGAGAACGGTGACATAGAATCTGAGGATGAGAAGCCGCAAACAGAGTCTGAGGGAGAGCAAATAGATTATCCTGCTCACGGCAAACTTATGGTTACTAGGAGAACCTTGAGTGCACAACTCAAACCTAAGGAGCATGAGCAGAGAGAGAACCTCTTTCACACTAGATGCTATGCCAATGACAAAGTATGTAGCCTGATCGTGGATGGAGGCAGCTGTACCAACGTGGCTAGCGAGACAATGGTTAAGAAACTCGGCTTGAGTTTGAGGAAACACCCTCGGCCATACTCTCTTCAGTGGCTTAATGAAACAGGAGAGATGAAGGTGAGCAACCAAGTCCTAGTCCCAATCACCATTGGAAGGTACAAGGATGAAATCCTTTGCGACTTTCTACCTATGGAGGCCGGTCACATTCTTTTAGGAAGGCCTTGGCAATATGACAAAAGGGTCATACATGATGGGTACACAAACCGTCACACCTTTGAACACCAAGGGAAGAAGATTATGTTGGCACCACTGTCACCACAAGAGGTACATCAGGATCAAAAACTTTTAAAGGAAAGAAGAGAACAAGCCAAGCGAGATCATGAGTCCAAATCATCCAAGGAAAGCGAATCCAAATTAGTAAGGCATTCCAAATTCTTTGCTAAAACTAGTGAGATCAAGAAAGCTTTGTTTTCTGATCAACCAATGCTTTTGCTAGTTTTTAAAGAAACACTAATGTCTTCTTCTAACAATGCACTGGAGCTTCCAAGTGAGTTTGAAACTCTTTTTCAAGGTTTTAGGGATGTGTTTCCTGATGAAAACCCGAAGGGACTACCTCCAATCAGAGGTATTGAGCACCAGATTGATTTCATACCAGGCGCTTCTCTTCCAAACAGACCAGCATACAGGACCAATCCTGTTGAAACTAAAGAGCTGCAAAAACAAATCAATGAGCTCATGGAGAAAGGATACATCAGAGAAAGCATGAGTCCATGCGCAGTTCCAGTTCTCCTTGTGCCCAAGAAAGATCGCAGTTGGCGTATGTGTGTGGATTGTAGAGCAATCAACAACATAACAGTTAAGTACAGACATCCCATCCCTAGATTAGATGATATGCTAGATGAACTTCATGGATCATGCATCTTTTCTAAAATTGATTTGAAAAGTGGATATCATCAAATTAGGATGAAGGAAGGGGATGAATGGAAAACCGCTTTCAAAACTAAGCTAGGATTGTATGAATGGTTAGTTATGCCTTTTGGTTTAACCAATGCACCTAGTACTTTCATGAGGTTGATGAATCATGTCCTGAGAGTTTTCATAGGAGTTTTTGTTGTAGTATACTTCGATGACATTCTTGTTTACAGCAAAACACTTAGTGAGCACATTGATCATCTAAAATCGGTTTTAGAAGTGCTGAGGAAGGAAAAGCTCTATGCTAACTTGAAGAAATGCACTTTTGGGACAGATAATCTCGTGTTTTTGGGTTTTGTTTTGAGTGCAGATGGCATTAAAGTGGATGAGGAAAAGGTTAAAGCTATTAGGGAATGGCCAAGTCCGAAAACCGTAGGAGAGGTCAGAAGCTTTCATGGCCTTGCAGGATTCTACAGAAGGTTTGTGAAGGACTTCAGCACAATAGCAGCCCCTCTTACCGAAGTCATCAAGAAGAATGTGGGATTCAAGTGGGAGCAAGCACAAGAAGAATCGTTTCAAACTTTGAAAGGGAAGCTTACGAATGCACCACTTCTTGTTTTGCCTGACTTCCTAAAAACTTTTGAGATTGAGTGGGATGCCTCAGGAGTTGGAATTGGTGCTGTCTTGATGCAGGATAGGAAACCGATTGCTTACTTCAGTGAGAAGTTAGGAGGAACCACTCTCAATTATCCAACATATGATAAGGAGCTTTATGCACTAGTAAGAGCTTTGCAAACTTGGCAACATTATCTATGGCCTAAGGAGTTCATGGTGCATACTGATCATGAGACTCTCAAGCACTTGAAAGGACAGCACAAGCTCAACAAAAGACATGCCAGATGGATTGAATTCATTGAAACCTTTCCCTATGTCATTCGGTATAAGAAAGGTAAAGACAATGTTGTTGCTGATGCTTTGTCTCGAAGGTATGTGCTCATCTCAACCTTAGATGCTAAGTTTCTCGGATTTGAGCAAGTTAAGGAGTTATATGAGTCTGATCTAGACTTCAAAGAACCATTTCTTGCTTGTTCTAGAACCGCAAGTGGCAAGTTCTATAGGAATGATGGTTACCTGTTTTATGCAAACCGATTATGCATTCCTAACTGTTCTTTGAGAGAATTGCTTGTAAGGGAAGCCCATGGAGGAGGATTAATAGGGCATTTCGGGATAGCAAAGACACTGAAGGTAGTGAAAGAACACTTCTTTTGGCCGCATCTACAAAGGGATGTTGAAAGAATCTGTGGCAGGTGTGTCACTTGTAAACAGTCTAAGTCCAAAGTGTAGCCTAATGGTATGTATACTCCCTTGCCTATTCCTACTCACCCGTGGAATGACATATCTATGGATTTTGCGCTTGGATTGCCTAGAACTAGGACAGGAAAGGATTCTATCTTTGTGGTTGTAGGTAGATTTTTTAAGATGGCCCATTTTATTCCATGTCATAAAACTGATGATGCATTGCACGTAGCTGATTTGTTCTTAAGAGAGATCATTCGTTTGCATGGCATGCCTAGGACAATTGTTTCTGATAGGGACACTAAGTTCTTGAGTTACTTCTGGAAAACTCTTTGGTCTAAGATAGGTACTAAGTTGTTGTTTTCAACTACTTGTCACCCGAAAACTGATGGACAAACTGAAGTAGTTAATAGGACTTTGTCAACTTTGCTAAGGGCTGTCATTAAAAAAAACCTTAGAACTTGGGAAGAGTGCTTACCACATGTTGAGTTTGCATATAATCATACAGTTCATTCGGCTACAAAGTACTCTCCATTTGAGATTGTTTATGGTTTCAATCCTTTGTCTCCTTTGGATTTAATCTCTTTGCCTTTGAGTGAAAGAACTAGTTTAGATGGCGAGAAGAAAGCTAAACTTGTTAAACAGATCCATGAGAAAGCAAGGATCAACATTGAGGAGAAGACTAAGCAGTATGCTAGGAAAGCCAAAAAGGGCCGACGCGAGCTAGTCTTTGATGTTGGAGATCAAGTTTGGGTTTACTTGAGGAAGGACCGATTTTCGGCTGAGAGGAAGTCCAAACTTATGCCTAGGGTTGATGGACCATTCAAGATAGTCAAGCGGATCAACAACAATGCCTATCAAGTTGATTTGCAAGGTAAGTATCAAGTTAGTTCAAGCTTTAATGTTTCTGACTTAATTCCTTTTGTGGCAGATGATCAAGATTTGAGGTCAAATCCTTTTCAACCGAGAGGGGATGATGCGATCATGGATGACACCAAGGATGGAGAGCTTGAACCAGAACCAGAAGCTGAGCTTAAGGCCGTGGAAGAGCATGGACCAGACGGTGTGGAGCTTTAAGTTGAGGACGCTTTGCAAGTACCGGCCGGAGCAATGACCAGGGCGCGGACCAAACAGCTGTCTCAAACGCTAAGTTCTTTACTTAGTTCTGCCAGTGTTCAGTTCAACCTTAAGGAGGAAGATGTGCAACACACGACTTTAGTAAGGTTCAGTAAGGATTTGGGAACCCCTTCCTAAATCGACTTTTAGTAAGGTTTCATGAAGATTTAGGTGGACCTTCCTAAATGGGCGATTCGGATAGCTTCAAGAGGCCGCGTGTTCACATCAACAGAAGAGTCAGTCAACATGGAATCAATTCAGTCAAGTCTTTACTTCATTAATGTAATGATTTCCGTGTTGTCTTGTCTTGTTTTCTGAAACACAAACACTATACATGTATTTCGAAAACAACTGATTCAAAAAAGAAGTTAAGTTTGATCATTGTGATTGTCTTGGAGAGTGAATCTCTATTGTTCCTTGTGAACAAACCCCTGTTGTTTGGTGAGTCATATCCAAACAACAACCCCTCTTCGGTCGTCTAAGTGAGTCATATCTTAGGACTGCTGAGGTTTGGAATATCAAGGGTCTTCCACATCCCTTGTGCGACCTAACGATCCATTCCTTTGTTCTTGAGAGCTAGTAGCTCAATTGAGTTCAAAGTCTATCCAGACCAACTTCAGAGTGTAGTCCGTGGGAGGGAGTTGATCACTCGTATCATGGCTTGACCAGCTGGCCTTATCCACAAACGGTCATGACCAGCTGGCTCGTCGGTCTTTATGAAGCTTCCTATAAGCTTCCTTCTTGTCTTCTTGCGCCCGGACTTTGCACAATGCCCTCAACCTTCTAGGAAGCTTCTTAGGACGGTACGGTCGAGCTGGTACGGCCGGCCTTGTACGGACGGTGAGGCCG
Source organism: Iljinskaea planisiliqua (assembly GCA_900108845.1). Taxonomy (NCBI): domain Eukaryota; kingdom Viridiplantae; phylum Streptophyta; class Magnoliopsida; order Brassicales; family Brassicaceae; genus Iljinskaea; species Iljinskaea planisiliqua. The sequence goes on from FNXX01000163.1 coordinate 13,149, forward strand.
TACGGTACGGACGCCCGGACTTTGCACATCTTCCACAACCTTCCAAAGAGTTTCCCGGGACAAACGGACATGGTTGTACGGCCGACCTTGTACGGACGGTGAGGCCGTACAACCCAAGGTCATCATGTGATTCAATCAGCTCGGCCTTATGTACCATCTCTTGTACATCCTACTAGTTCTGTAGCTCAACTTTGTCCTGAATCTCTCTGTTAAGTCCCCCAAGGAACCTAGACATCACCATGTCTTCGCCTTCTCTCAGATCAGCTCTGATCAGTAAGGTCTCCAGCTCTTGGTAATAGTCTCGAACTGATTAAGTTCCTTGTTCTCTCACCCTTGATTCCTTGAATCCGTTCTTGTAATCCGAGTTTCTATACACCTAGTGATTCTGAAACTCTGCTATCTGTTCTAATCATCTTACCATCTGAATTCAATCCATAAAACCTATACCAATCTAATCTCCATCCTAAACCCCTAGTTCTATCACGGGATCCACCTCCTTCATCAGTCTCCTTGCATATTCACACCAACCAGCATCACGTGATCATCAGCCTTTCTTTGGAGTGGTGTGATATGATCATGAGAGCAGCAAAGACATACGTTCAATCTTCGGGTTATATCTTCTCAACCACAAGGTTTATACGCGTGAAACCACTTGGAAAGTGTGCTCAGCTCAATTACAAAGCTACTCGAAGAAGAATCAGATCAAACAGAGTTCAGATGAAGGAGTTATGCCATTTTCAAATTGGGTGATTCCAAGCTTACGCGAATTCAGACCTGCGAGCATTCAGTGAAAGATTCCGACCAAACCAGGTTGAATTAAACTACAGATCCAATTGTTCTACAATCATGGTCCATCAGAGAAGCCCAGAAAGTTGGATTCAGCCCAAGAACAATCAAGGAGGATTAATTTTCGTGCATGGGAAAGATAACATTTAATTATGTCAATTTCTCTCTCTTACATGCACAATAGAGTTTGAATTTCATCTTCCTAGATGCTCTGCATGTTTAGCAATTAATATGGACGAAGTTAATGTAATTCCTCTATATAATGAGTCTCAGATCATGAATAAAAAATAAGTCTTGATTATTATTTTTGGAACATTTGAGAGTGATTCTCATTTTCCTTTTCAATGATGTGTAATATTCATTGATGTCTTTGGTGTGTAATATCCAAAGAAATCCTCAATGCTTTTAGTGTGTAATATCTGAGAGTATTGAGAGGTAAATCAGGAGTCTTCCGCAGCTCCTGTGTGACCATTCACTTCACACCCTTTGATCATTGAGACTTCACGGTTTCTTTGATGCAAAGCTTATCCCCTTACCAACTCTAGAGTATCAATTCATTGGGAGGATCGTTTCATTTGGTATCAGAGCACACTCTGGAGTTCGGTATTCATCCTTCTCACCTCTTCATCTTCTGTTAGTTAGAGTTCTAGTTATAGTCCTCATTTGAAGAACAAGATTTGAGGGCAAATCTTTTTCAAGAAGGAGAGAATGATATGATCATGAGAGCAGCAAAGACATACGTTCAATGTTCGGGTTATATCTTCTCAACCACAAGGTTTCTACGCATGAAACCACTTGGAAAGTATGCTCAGCTCAATTACAAAGCTACTCGAAGAAGAATCAGATCAAACAGAGTTCAGATGAAGGAGTTATGCCATTTTCAAATTGGGTGATTCCAAGTTTACGCGAATTCAGACCTGCGAGCATTCAGTGAAGGATTCCGACAAAACCAGGTTGAATTAAACTACAGATCCAATTGTTCTACAATCATGGTCCATCAGAGAAGCCCAGAAAGTTGGATTCAGCCCAAGAACAATCAAAGAGGATTAATTTTCGTGCATGGGAAAGATAACATTTAATTATGTCCATTTATCTCTCTTACATGCACAATAGAGTTTGAATTTCATCTTCCTAGATGCTCTGCATGTTTAGCAATTAATATGGACGAAATTAATGTAATTCCTCTATATAATGAGTCTCAGATCATGAATAAAAAATAAGTCTTGATTATTATTTTTGGAACATTTGAGAGTGATTCTCATTTTCCTTTTCAATGATGTGTAATATTCATTGATCTCTTTGGTGTGTAATATCCAAAGAAGTCCTCAATGCTTTTAGTGTGTAATATCTGAGAGTATTGAGAGGTAAATCAGGAGTCTTCCGCAGCTCCTGTGTGACCATTCACTTCACACCCTTTGATCATTGAGACTTCACGGTTTCTTTGATGCAAAGCTTATCCCCTTACCAACTCTAGAGTATCGATTCATTGGGAGGATCGTTTCATTATTGATGAAAACCTCCCAAGGATGATGCACTCTGAAGTTGGTAAAATGGATAAGCCTTCATTCAACAGACTGTGAAGCCACGAAGAACAAGGAGATGTGGATTGAATGGATCACTCAGAAGCTGCGGAAGACTCCTGATTAACCGGCGGATTGATTCTCTGGATATTACGCACCAGAGGGGATCGACAGCTTGCTTGCTGGATATGACGCACCAACAAGGAATGGATAGAGAGATGGATCGAGAGATGCCACAAAGATCTGTGAAAGGATCTATGATAAGTCTAAACCAGCCATGAACATAGATATATGACACACCATGAACATGGAGTTCCAAAAATTACAAGACATCACATCTTGCAAGAGAGAAACTTCTCTGATTTTTACTGAAAACAAAACTTATTATTATTCATGATTTTGGGGCTCTTTATATAGATCATTACAAGTCATTTAAGTCCTAATTAAGAGCCTAACATGCAGAGCTTCTAGGAAATCGAAATTTGACTCTAATCTGCATGTAAGAGAGAGAAATACACATCAATAAATGCAATTAAAGTTTGAACTCGAAAATGAGTCTTCACTTGATAATCTGTGGGCTTTAAATGAGATATTTTCTTCTTTAAATCCAGCCCATGAAATTGCAAGCCTTGATTGATTGATGGATCAATTTCAGGATCATATCATGGTGTAAGGGAGTTCATATCAGGATGATATGATGATGGATAACACAGCATCTAAGGAACCAAAGGAAGAACCAAAGATAGCAGGAAGGGTCACTCGTTCCAGAGCTAGGGAACTGGCTAAGGAAACTCATTCACTCCTAGCAGAAGGATCACTTACCTTACCTGCTATTCAAGTCTTCAACATCTTCATCCAGAAGACTCCACCCAGTAATGATAACTAAGTAACTTAGGTGATGAGTCTGTACTCTTTTTCCCATGATGAGTTTTGTCCCATTGGGTTTTCTCAGCATGGTTTTTAATGAGGCAGATGAATCACTATGTTGAGTTGCTTAGGAGTCATTACCAATGGGTAATAATGTACAAGTTATTATACCGTGTGATACAAGTCATGGCCAGATCGTGTGAAGCAAGGAACAGGTTGACTTGGAGAACACGACTCAACCCTCGCCAAATAATGAAGGAAGAAGTGCAAAAGGACTTCAAACTCTTGTGACCGTTGTTGGTCAAAACAAGGAAGAGTCACGTGTGGAGTTAAGGTTCCCAGCCGTTAGGAGCGGTCGCTTTCAGCGACCTGCGACCTTGAACCACTCCCCTTCTCTCTCTCTCTCCAGCTCTTCCTGTCCACACATGTCACTTTCATTCTCTTTGTAGTCTATCATGTCTGTCTATATATACTCTATGTCGAAACCATTGTAGATACACACTTATGGACTGAGTTCCATTTCTATTCAATAATATTATCTGTTCTTCATTCTCGCTATCACTCTCTCTATTCGAACCTATAGGTTCTTCATCTGCTTTCATCTTCTAAAACTTACATGGTATCAGAGCAATAAAAGCTCTTCTTATTTGGTCTTCAATCTCTTTCAAAAACCTGCTGTCGAACTCAAGAAATCTGTTCTTCATTTCCTTTTGTCCATTGGACAATAGCTCATTCGAATCTCTTCAGTCCTTGTGCTCTCGACCTTTGTCACTTCTTTTCTTCTCATAAACACTTCTAGATTGTTTATGGCATCTTAAACTCTCAATCTTTACAATCGTGAGTCCTTTATCCAACGGTCCTTAGTAAGATACATCTCTTTGTCCAGCGGTCCATAGCTGTTCTTCAAGCTGCTCTTCAAGCTCCCGACGCGTTACAATGGAAAACAACAAGCCGGTCACTCTCCCTGTGGTACTCAAGGGTGCAGACAACTACCTCCTATGGGCTAGAACCACTAAGGCTGTCTTGTGTGGTCGCAAACTATGGAGCCATGTCGAAGACAACAAGGCGACCGAGGATGAAGCCAAACATGGAGAGAAGGATGCGGCTGATGAAGGAGCCGGGGCAAAGAAGTGGTTCTCAGAGGACCAAGCGGTGCTTGCTATTCTTCAAGGATCTCTAACTCTCTCTGTTCTTGAAGCCTACTCATACTGCGAAAGTGCTAAGGAGTTGTGGGATACCTTGAAGAATGTCTTTGGCAATGTGACAAACCTTACCCGGGTCTTTGAAATCAAGAGAAGCATCAACCAACTGAGCCAAGGAGATACCGACTTCAACACTTTCTTTGGAAAGTTCAGGTCCTCTTGGGCTGAGCTGGAAATGCTCAGACCACCTACCCTGGATGCGGCCGTCCTGAATGAACGAAGAGAGCAAGATAAGGTGTTTGCTCTCCTAATGGTTCTCAATCCAGCCTACAACGATCTGATTAAACACATCCTTCGTGGAACCAAGCTTCCAAGTATTGATGAAGTGTGCTCACAAATCCATAAGGAACAAGGTTCTCTTGGTCTATTTGGTGGGAAAGATGGAGACCTTGTGTTGGCTAACAAAGCAGAGGAGACCATCGCGTTGGCTAACAAAGGCCATTACCGACCTGGAGAAGGCAATTCTGTGGTCTGCACCTATTGCAAGAAGCCAGGACACACCAAGGAGAAATGCTTCATTCTTCATCCTCACCTTAAGCGATTTCCTCCTCAATCAGGACGATGGGACTCTCGCTCTTCTAACCAAGGACATTGGAGAGACAACCACAATCACAAGGATACTCGTGCTCATATGGCGTCTGGTTCCAGTGGGAATCAAGAAAAGGGGGGACCGTCTAGCCAACCCTTGGAGACACCCTCAGAGTTTGTCAAGAAAGCCGACCTTGATGCTCTCATCAAAGCACTCAAGGAGTCTGGTAACTCTGTAAAACCCTTGAGCTTTCATGCATCTTGTAGCAATGTTAGGATAGATTCTACCAGTGTTAAACCATTGATTGTGGATTCAGAAGCTAGTCATCATATGATTAGTGACTCTAAGCTTATTGGAAATATTAAACCTGCTTTAGGATATGTGAGTATAGCTAATGGTGAACAAGTTCAGATAGAAGGAATTGGTAACCTGAAATTGTTTGACAAAGAATCACAAGCTTTCTATATGCCAACATTCACATCTAACTTACTGTCAGTTAAGAAGGCAACCTCTGATTTAAACTGTTATGCTATTTTCGGTCCAAATGATGTTTCCTTTCAGGATATTGAAACAAGTAAGGTTCTTGGACAAGGAACCACTAAGGATGGACTCTATGTGCTTGAAGACACTAAGCTTTCTTCCTCTCTTTCAAGCGGCTTTAGCTTTAATGTAGTTGGTATTGATAATGCAACTTGGCATGCTAGACTAGGACACCCTCATCATAGGGCTTTAAACTTGTTGTTACCTAGAATTAAGTTTCAAAACTCTGAATGTGAAGCTTGTATACTTGGTAAACATTGCAAGACTGTTTTTCCAAAATCATCTACTCTCTATGAAAATTGTTTTGACTTAGTGCACTCTGATGTTTGGACCTCACCCTGTTATTCAAGAGAAAACCATAAGTATTTTGTCACATTTATAGATGAAAAATCCAAATATACATGGTTAACCTTGCTCCCATCTAAGGACAGAGTACTAGAAGCCTTTATTAGCTTTCATGCATATGTTACTAACCACTATAATGCCAAAGTAAAAGTGTTAAGATCAGATAATGGGGGAGAGTACACAAGCCACACATTCAAACAATACATGACTAAACATGGAATGATCCACCAAACCAGCTGTCCATACACACCTCAGCAGAATGGAGTGTCTGAAAGAAAGAACAGGCACCTCATGGAAGTAGCAAGGTCCATGATGTTCCATTCCAATGTACCAAAGAGGTTTTGGGGTGATGCTGTGGTAGCTGCATGCTACTTAATCAATCGGATACCGACCAGGATCCTTCAGGACTCATCCCCTTTTGAGGTACTTACTGGTTCACCACCTACTATTGAACACTTACGTGTCTTTGGATGTGTGTGTTATGTTTTGGTTCCAGGAGAAAACCGTAGTAAGCTGGATGAAAAGAGTACCAAGGCCATGTTCATTGGCTATTCAACCACTCAGAAAGGATACAAGTGCCTTGTACCACAAACTGGCAAGGTCTTGGTGTCTCGTGATGTGAAGTTCCTAGAGCACAAAGGGTACTACACAGAGAGATTGGGATACTCTCCAGAATCTGGCCCAGTCTCAGTCTGACAGCCAACCTCCGGGTCCTCTTTGAGAATCTCGGCATACCTCCTCCCTCGGCCGGCCCCTTCCCCACCTCTGAGCCTACTATGGCAGTTCCCCTTATCCTGAGGGGGAGAATGATATGGAGGATGATCTGGATCATGATCAAGGTGCACCTGCCATGAATGATGATCAACCGGACGTAGCTACCGCACCGGCCGATGAGGCCACGGTGGGTGATACAGAGAACAACATAGAACCACATGGTCCAGTGGCGGCTGATCAGCCGGTGGTGCTCAGGAGAAGTCAGAGGATAAGGAGAGACCCGTCTAACTGGGTAAACACAAGGGTTTACTACAATTGCCAAGCTGTGGCTCATCCAACTCAGGCAGTATGTTCTCTAGCATACATTCCAGAAGATCACAGGGTGTTCATCAGTGTTCTTGATCAGGAAGAAGTTCCAAGATCGTATGATAAGGCCAAAGAAATCAAAGAATGGAGAGATGCGGTCCAAAAAGAGACCAATGCTATGGAGAGAAACCACACTTGGTATGAGGCCTATTTACCTAAAGGCAAGAAGACTGTGAGCTCTAAATGGGTCTTCACCATCAAGTACAAGAGCAATGGAGAAATTGAAAGGTACAAGGCCAGGCTAGTTGCAAGAGGATTCACTCAGACATATGGGGAAGACTACTGTGATACCTTTGCACCAGTTGCAAAGCTGCATACGGTTCGGGTGATCTTGTCCATTGCTACCAACCTGGAATGGGAACTGTGGCAGATGGACGTGAAGAACGCTTTCCTTCAGGGGGAGCTAGAGGAAGAAGTGTACATGACACCTCCACCAGGCCTGAAGGACATTGTGCAACCAGGAAAGGTGCTCAGACTAAGGAAGGCAATCTATGGCTTGAAGCAATCTCCAAGGGCATGGTACCGTAAGCTGAGTGTGACTCTCTTGGATCGGGGATTCAACAGATCAGAAGCTGATCATACCCTCTTCACCTTGCAAAGCCATAAAGGTAATATAGTCATTCTCATTTATGTTGATGATATCATCATCTCAGGGAATGAAAAGGTAGGTATTCAAGACACCAAATCATATTTAAAATCTGTCTTTGATATTAAGGATCTTGGAGAACTAAAGTACTTCCTTGGGATATAAGTATGTAGATCAAAGGAGGGTCTCTTCTTGTCCCAAAGGAAGTACACGCTTGATCTTTTAAGTGAATCAGGTGTTAAGGAAGGAAGATCAGCTAAAACCCCTCTTGAAGATGCCTATAAGGTTTATCAACAACAAGAGCATGAAGAAGATCGACCGTTTGATGATGCCAAGCTTTACAGAAGATTAGTGGGTAAGCTTATCTATCTCACTCTCACCAGACCTGACCTGTGTTTTGCTGTGAATCAGATTGGCCAACACATGCAAGAGCCAAGGGAGTCTCATTGGAGAATGGTGGATCGCATACTGAGGTACCTCAGAGGCTCTCTGGGACAAGGCATTTGGATGGGGTGTAATAGAAGCACAGAAGTGGTTGGCTATTGCGATGCGGATTGGGCTGGTGACCGAGAGGATAGGAGATCAACCACAGGGTCTTGTACCTTTGTTGGAGGGAACTTAGTTACCTGGAAAAGCAAGAAGCAAAAGGTGGTCGCATGTTCTAGTGCTGAGGCTGAGTACCGGGCCATGAGAAGACTAACGACCGAACTGATGTGGTTGAAGATGCTACTAAAAGACCTAGGAAGAGAAGTCACTATGCCTATCACTATGCATTGTGATAACCAGGCAGCAATTCATATAGCATCTAACTCAGTGTTCCATGAAAGAACCAAGCATATAGAAGTCGATTGTCATAAGGTCAGAGAGCAAATGCAACCTGGAGTCATCCTGCCCTGCTATACACAGAGCTCTGATCAGCTGGCTGATATCTTTACCAAGTCCGCAAGCCTCAAGACCTGTGAGTTTGCTTATGAGAAGCTCGGCCTCATTGATATCAACCGGTCGGGCCTTGAAGACCTTTGGCCGTGAGACTCACACTCTTTTCCTTATGTATAGCTTTTTCCCATGTGGTTTTGCTTGCTAAGGTTTTTAATGAGGTGTAGACTCACGGCTCCAAGCTTGGCCACACTGCTCATGTGGTTAAGCTTGACGGGGAGTATTAAACTGTGTGATACAAGTCATGGCCAGATCGTGTGAAGTAAGGAACAGGTTGACTTGGAGAACACGACTCAACCCTCGCCAAATAATGAAGGAAGAAGTGCAAGAGGACTTCAAACTCTTGTGACCGTTGTTGGTCAAAACAAGGAAGAGTCACGTGTGGAGTTAAGGTTCCCAGCCGTTAGGAACGGTCGCTTTCAGCGACCTGCGACCTTGAACCACTCCCCTTCTCTCTCTCTCTCCAGCTCTTCCTGTCCACACATGTCACTTTCATTCTCTTTGTAGTCTATCCTGTCTGTCTATATATACTCTATGTCGAAACCATTGTAGATACACACTTATGGACTGAGTTCCATTTCTATTCAATAATATCATCTGTTCTTCATTCTCGCTATCACTCTCTCTATTCGAACCTATAGGTTCTTCATCTGCTTTCATCTTCTAAAACTTACACAAGTCACTATGGCTTTGTACTTAGTGATTTTAAAGGTGCACCAAATAGGAACCTGTAGGTTGGGACACTTTGTTGTTTTTATTTGTTTTCAGAACGCTTTGTTGTTTTATTTTTAGAACACCATGCTGTTTACTGATTGTTTTAGAACAGCCTCTTGTTGAGTTTTAGGGTTGTATTTAAGTTGTAATCTTGCCTCCTCTTGGAGATTAGCGAAGAAGTTAATGAACAAGCAATACTAGCTGCACTTCTTCTCTCACCCTTGATTCCTTGAATCCGTTCTTGTAATCCGAGTTTCTATACACCTAGTGATTCTGAAACTCTGCTATCTGTTCTAATCATCTTACCATCTGAATTCAATCCATAAAACCTATACCAATCTAATCTCCATCCTAAACCCCTAGTTCTATCACGGATCCACCTCCTTCATCAGTCTCCTTGCATATTCACACCAACCAGCATCACGTGATCATCAGCCTTTCTTTGGAGTGGTCTAAGGGAGTTCATATCAGGTGGTATCAGAGCCAACTCTGAACCAAAGGCTGAGCAAACCCTAGAAAACCCCCTCTTTTTTCTTTTGTGTTTTCATTCCTTTTATGCACCAAGTTTTAAGAGTTTTAAATATACAGAAGTTTATCTTTAGAACCTTTTATTGTGAGCTGTTTTGATTGTTTCAGGTACCATGGAGCTTTCAGCAGAAGCTATGGAAGCTCTGAATCAAATATGGCTCAACAGATCAGAGAGGCAAATCAATCTGTAGCTACTCAACTTATGCAACAGATAGAGCAGCTCAACAACAAATTTGAGGTCCGATTCAAGGATCTATTGAAGGAGCACAGCACTGCAGAGACTGCCTCATCAGAACCGCCAAGCCCTAGTGAAGCTATCCGCCTTGCCAAAGGGAAAGCACATGTGGGAGCCTCGTCTAGGCAACCCAGAGGCAGCACCGTCATATCACCTACAAAAGGTAGGGAACCCAACATCCATCAGACCAGAAACACCGAGGGCACAGGGAGGGAAAAACGAAGAGCTAACAGAACACCTCGACGCCCAAATCACCGAGTCCAATTGGACACAGAACCTGATTACTCAGAAGAAGAAGAGAGGTCAGATGATAGTCTTCATACCATAAGGAGAGATCGAAACAGAGGCCACGGCAGAGACTATGACCCGTTAGGGCAGCAGCTGAGGCACATTAAGATTCAGTACCCTTCTTTCCACGGCACCAATGATTCTGGGAGAGGAAGATGGAATCAAACTTCTTGGTACAAGGGACATATGAGCTTAACAAGGTGAGCATAGCTGTGTCTGAGTTTAATTGCTATGCACTCTTGGGGTGGGAGCAGTTGGGAATCACCAGAGACCGACACAGAGAGCTTCCTATCACTACCTGGGGGCAGCTGACCACGCAGATGAGGAAGAAGTTCGTGCCTGCACACTACCAGAGAGAGATCCTCAACAAGCTCAGACGTCTCGTACAAGGAACTAAATCAGTTCGAGGACTATTACCAAGAGCTGGAGACCTTACTGATCAGAGCTGATCTGAGAGAAGGCGAAGACATGGTGATGTCTAGGTTCCTTGGGGGACTTAACAGAGAGATTCAGGACAATACACCAAAAGGTGCAATCAGGAACAAAAATGAGTCCCATGAAGACCAGAAAAGGTACTTCATGTCCCCAAATTCATAAAACAGAATTTTAAAGAGTAAGAATTGTCATAACTATGAATACCATTAGAAATATGCATTGTAGGACACCTAAATCAAGAATGACGAGCATAAATACCTTGTTTCTCATTCATTGGGAGACACTGTTAATCAACCAGATCCACTATACCAAAAAGAGGAATCTGGAACTGAAATGAGTCCCATGAAGATCAGAAAATGAATTACATGTACCCAAATGCATAAAACAGAATTTTAAAAAGTAAGAATGGTCATAACAATGAATACCACTAGAAACATGCATTATGGGACACATGATTGAGGAATGAGAAACATAAATACATTGTTTCTCATTCATTGGGAGACACCGTTGATCAACCAAATCCAATACACCAAAAAGTGGAATCTGGAACTAAAATGATTTCAATGAAGACCAGAAAAGGATCTTCATGTCCCCAAATCCATAAAACAGAATTTTAAATAGTAAGAATGGTCATAACAATGATTACCACTAGAAATATGCATTTGGGACACCTAAACGAGGAATGAGAAGCATAAATACATTTTTGCTCATTCATTGGGAGACATCGTTAATCAACTAAATCCAATAGACCAAAAAGTGGAATCTGGAACAAAAAAAAGGCCGATGATGATCAGAAAAGGAACTTTATGTCTGCAAATGCCTAAAAGAAGAATTTAAAAGAATAAGAGTAATCATAACAACGAATACCACTTGAAATATCAATTGTGGGACACCTAAATGAAGAATGAAAAACATAAAAACCATGTTTCTCATTCATTGGGAGACACTGTTAATCAACCAACTCCAATATACCAAAAAAAGGAATCTGGAACTGAAATGAGTGCAATGATGATCAGAAAAGGAAGTTAAAGTCCCCAAATGCATAAAACAGAATATTAAAGAGTAAGAATGACCATAACAATGAATACCACTAGAAATATGCATTATGGGACACGTGATTGAGGAATAAGAAACATAAATACATTGTCTCTCATTCATTGGGAAACACTGTTAATCAGCCAAATCCAATACACCAAAAGGTGCAATCTGGAATTAAAATGAGTCCCATGAAGACGAGAAAAGGTACTTCAAGTCCCCAAATGCATAAAACAGAATTTTAAAGAGTAAGAATGGTCATAACTATGAATACCACTAGAAATATGCATTGTAGGACACCTAAATGAAGAATGCCGATCATAAATACCTTGTTTCTCATTCATTGGGAGACACAGTTAATCAACCAAATCCAATATACCAAAAAGAGGAATCTGGAACTGAAATGAGTCCAATGAAGATCAGAAAATGAACTTCATGTACCCAAATGCATAAAACAGAATGTTAAAGAGTAAGCATGGTCATAACAATAAATACCACTAGAAATATGCATTATGGGACACATGATTGAGGAATGAGAAACATAAATACATTGTTTCTCATTGATTGGGAAACACCGTTAATCAACGAAATCCAATACACCAAAAGGTGCAATCTGGAATTAAAATGAGTCCCATGAAGACGAGAAAAGGTACTTCATGTCCCCAAATGCATAAAACAGAATTTTAAAGAGTAAGAATGGTCATAACTATGAATACCACTAGAAATATGCATTGTAGGACACCTAAATGAAGAATGCCGATCATAAATACCTTGTTTCTCATTCATTGGGAGACACAGTTAATCAACCAAATCCAATATACCAAAAAGAGGAATCTGGAACTGAAACGTGTCCAATGAAGATCAGAAAATGAACTTCATGTACCCATATGCATAAAACAGAATTTTAAAGAGCAAGAATGGTCATAACAATGAATACCACTAGAAATATGCATTATGGGACACATGATTGAGGAATGAGAAACATAAATACATTGTTTCTCATTCATTGGCAGACACCGTTAATCAACCAAATCCAATACACCAAAAAGTGGAATCTGGAACTAAAATGATTCCCATGAAGACCAGAAAAGGCACTTCATGTCCCCAAATCCGTAAAACACAATTTTAAAGAGTAAGAATGGTCATAACAATGATTACCACTAGAAATATGCATTAGGGACACCTAAACGAGGAATGAGAAGCATAAATACATTTTTGCTCATTCATTGGGAGACACCGTTAATCAACTAAATCCAATAGACCAAAAAGTGGAATCTGGAACAAAAAAAAGGCCGATGATGATCAGAAAAGGAACTTTATGTCCGCAAATGTCTAAAACAGAATTTAAAAGAGTAAGAGTAATCATAACAACGAATACCACTTTAAATATCAATTGTGGGACACCTAAATGAAGATGAAAAACATAAAAACCATGATTCTCATTCATTGTGAGACACTGTTAATCAACCAACTCCAATATACCAAAAAAAGTAATCTGGAACTGAAATGAGTGCAATGATGATCAGAAAAGGAACATAATGTCCCCAAATGCATATAACAGAATATTAAAGAGTAAGAATGGTCATAACAATGAATACCACTAGAAATATGCATTATGGGACACGTGATTGAGAATTAAGAAACATAAATACATTGTCTCTCATTCATTGGGAAACACCGTTAATCAACCAAATACAATACACCAAAAGGTGCAATCTGGAACTAAAATGAGTCCCATGAAGACGAGAAAAGGTACTTCATGTCCCCAAATGCATAAAACATAATTTTAAAGAGTAAGAATGGTCATAACTATGAATACCACTAGAAATATGCATTGTAGGACACCTAAATGAAGAATGCCGATCATAAATACCTTGTTTCTCATTCATTGGGAGACACAGTTAATCAACCAACTCCAATATACCAAAAAAAGGAATCTGGAACTGAAATGAGTGCAATGATGATCAGAAAAGGAAGTTAATGTCCCCAAATCATAAAACAGAAGATTAAAGAGTAAGAATGACCATAACAATGAATACCACTAGAAATATGCATTATGGGACACGTGATTGAGGAATAAGAAACATAAATACATTGTCTTTCATTCATTGGGAAACACTGTTAATCAGCCAAATCCAATACACCAAAAGGTGCAATCTGGAACTAATAGTCCATGAGACGAGAAAAGGTACTTCATGTCCCCAAATGCATAAAACAGAATTTTAAAGAGTAAGAAAGGTCATAACTATGAATACCACTAGAAATATGCATTGTAGGACACCTAAATGAAGAATGCGATCATAAATACCTTGTTTCTCATTCATTGGGAGACACAGTTAATCAACCAAATCCAATATACCATAAAGAGGAATCTGGAACTGAAACATGTCCAATGAAGATCAGAAAATGAACTTCATGTACCCAAATGCATAAAACAGAATTTTAAAAAGCAAGAATGGTCATAACAATGAATACCACTAGAAATATGCATTATGGGACACATGATTGAGGAATGAGAAACATAAATACATTGTTTCTCATTCATTGGGAGACACCGTTAATCAACCAAATCCAATACACCAAAAAGTGGAATCTGGAACTAAAATGATTCCCATGAAGACCAGAAAAGGCACTTCATGTCCCCAAATCCGTAAAACACAATTTTAAAGAGTAAGAATGGTCATAACAATGATTACCACTAGAAATATGCATTAGGGACACCTAAACGAGGAATGAGAAGCATAAATACATTTTTGCTCATTCATTGGGAGACACCGTTAATCAACTAAATCCAATAGACCAAAAAGTGGAATCTGGAACAAAAAAAAGGCCGATGATGATCAGAAAAGGAACTTTATGTCGCAAATGTCTAAAACAGAATTTAAAAGAGTAAGAGTAATCATAACAACGAATACCACTTTAAATATCAATTGTGGGACACCAAAATGAAGAATGAAAAACATAAAAACCATGATTCTCATTCATTGTGAGACACTGTTAATCAACCAACTCCAATATACCAAAAAATAAGGAATCTGGAACTGAAATGAGTGCAATGATGATCAGAAAAGGAAGTTAAAGTCCCCAAATGCATAAAACAGAATATTAAAGAGTAAGAATGACCATAACAATGAATACCACTAGAAATATGCATTATGGGACACGTGATTGAGGAATAAGAAACATAAATACATTGTCTCTCATTCATTGGGAAACACTGTTAATCAGCCAAATCCAATACACCAAAAGGTGCAATCTGGAATTAAAATGAGTCCCATGAAGACGTGAAAAGGTACTTCATGTCCCCAAATGCATAAAACAGAATTTTAAAGAGTAAGAATGGTCATAACTATGAATACCACTAGAAATATGCATTGTAGGACACCTAAATGAAGAATGCCGATCATAACTACCTTGTTTCTCATTCATTGGGAGACACAGTTAATCAACCAAATCCAATATACCAAAAAGAGGAATCTGGAACTGAAATGAGTCCAATGAAGATCAGAAAATGAACTTCATGTACCCAAATGCATAAAACAGAATGTTAAAGAGTAAGCATGGTCATAACAATAAATACCACTAGAAATATGCATTATGGGACACATGATTGAGGAATGAGAAACATAAATACATTGTTTCTCATTGATTGGGAAACACCGTTAATCAACCAAATCCAATACACCAAAAGGTGCAATCTGGAATTAAAAGGAGTCCCATGAAGATGAGAAAAGGTACTTCATGTCCCCAAATGCATAAAACAGAATTTTAAAGAGTAAGAATGGTCATAACTATGAATACCACTAGAAATATGCATTGTAGGACACCTAAATGAAGAATGCCGATCATAAATACCTTGTTTCTCATTCATTGGGAGACACAGTTAATCAACCAAATCCAATATACCATAAAGAGGAATCTGGAACTGAAACGTGTCCAATGAAGATCAGAAAATGAACTTCATGTACCCAAATGCATAAAACAGAATTTTAAAGAGCAAGAATGGTCATAACAATGAATACCACTAGAAATATGCATTATGGGACACATGATTGAGGAATGAGAAACATAAATACATTGTTTCTCATTCATTGGGAGACACCGTTAATCAACCAAATCCAATACACCAAAAAGTGGAATCTGGAACTAAAATGATTCCCATGAAGACCAGAAAAGGCACTTCATGTCCCCAAATCCGTAAAACACAATTTTAAAGAGTAAGAATGGTCATAACAATGATTACCACTAGAAATATGCATTAGGGACACCTAAACGAGGAATGAGAAGCATAAATACATTTTTGCTCATTCATTGGGAGACACCGTTAATCAACTAAATCCAATAGACCAAAAAGTGGAATCTGGAACAAAAAAAGGCCGATGATGATCAGAAAAGGAACTTTATGTCCGCAAATGTCTAAAACAGAATTTAAAAGAGTAAGAGTAATCATAACAACGAATACCACTTTAAATATCAATTGTGGGACACCTAAATGAAGAATGAAAAACATAAAAACCATGATTCTCATTCATTGTGAGACACTGTTAATCAACCAACTCCAATATACCAAAAAAAAGGAATCTGGAACTGAAATGAGTGCAATGATGATCAGAAAAGGAAGTTAATGTCCCCAAATACATAAAACAGAAGATTAAAGAGTAAGAATGACCATAACAATGAATACCACTAGAAATATGCATTATGGGACACGTGATTGAGGAATAAGAAACATAAATACATTGTCTCTCATTCATTGGGAACACTGTTAATCAGCCAAATCCAATACACCAAAAGGTGCAATCTGGAACTAAAATTAGTCCCATGAAGACGAGAAAAGGTACTTCATGTCCCCAAATGCATAAAACAGAATTTTAAAGAGTAAGAAAGGTCATAACTATGAATACCACTAGAAATATGCATTGTAGGACACCTAAATGAAGAATGCCGATCATAAATACCTTGTTTCTCATTCATTGGGAGACACAGTTAATCAACCAAATCCAATATACCATAAAGAGGAATCTGGAACTGAAACATGTCCAATGAAGATCAGAAAATGAACTTCATGTACCCAAATGCATAAAACAGAATTTTAAAGAGCAAGAATGGTCATAACAATGAATACCACTAGAAATATGCATTATGGGACACATGATTGAGGAATGAGAAACATAAATACATTGTTTCTCATTCATTGGGGAGACACCGTTAATCAACCAAATCCAATACACCAAAAGTGGAATCTGGAACTAAAATGATTCCCATGAAGACCAGAAAAGGCACTTCATGTCCCCAAATCCGTAAAACACAATTTTAAAGAGTAAGAATGGTCATAACAATGATTACCACTAGAAATATGCATTAGGGACACCTAAACGAGGAATGAGAAGCATAAATACATTTTTGCTCATTCATTGGGAGACACCGTTAATCAACTAAATCCAATAGACCAAAAAGTGGAATCTGGAACAAAAAAAGGCCGATGATGATCAGAAAAGGAACTTTATGTTCGCAAATGTCTAAAACAGAATTTAAAAGAGTAAGGGTAATCATAACAACGAATACCACTTTAAATATCAATTGTGGGACACCAAAATGAAGAATGAAAAACATAAAAACCATGATTCTCATTCATTGTGAGACACTGTTAATCAACCAACTCCAATATACCAAAAATAAGGAATCT